>OMNV01000059.1:0-14161 GCA_900303265.1 Brotula barbata | reverse complement strand
TGCCGTTGGGAGTCTTTTTTTTTTTTTTTTAAGCTTATTTTATTTATATTAATATTAATGGAGAACGAAAAGAGACCACATAGAAGCACACACACACAAATGCATATATGTATATATAAAATGTTCCTTTCTAGATTTCTTCCTATTTTCTTGTCACTTGTGACACTTTGCATCACGTCCCATTTTGAGAATCATTAACCCTTTGTTGCAATGGCAGGTGTGGCCAGTAATGGGTCCACCAGTCTATTTAAAGGGTTCATCCTTGCGTGCGTTTCTACTCCCAACATCCTTCATTACTACCATCTAATTGAAGTAGGGGGTAATAAAAGCAGGCTGGCAAACAACCACCCCCATAATTCCATCTGAAATGTAGCCGTTGCTGTGTTGTTGTCACTCATTGAAACAGATTTTGATAATGTTTGGAGCATGCACAATACTCTTTGTTGTGATGTTGGGATGTTAGCTGCGAGGCAAAAGATGAAGGATTAACAGCCATGCAAAGAAATTGAACGTGCAGAAACTAACACGTAAAAGTGAGATGTGCGTTCATGTGAGCTGCCAGAGTCAGAGTTTATCACTTAAAGTAAGGATGTGGTATTTATCAAACTTTTATTAGCAGTTCAAAAGTGCATTGAATGGTAAGCATGTGGTCTACAATGTTTGACAGCTCATCACATTGAAACAAATTTAAATAAAGCACCAATGAGTGAGCTATTGGATAAAACACTTACACTGTACACTGTTACACAACATTCACTTTGATAAATATGTGTGACCCATCTTTTTCGGTTCTCTAAACCTTGGTGCTGCTCAGGTATATGGTGAGCTCAGAGCGGTGTATCGTCTTCCTATTAGTCTCTGATTTGGAGATTTGACTTTGAGACCAGCGCGTCCACCACTCCCTGAGCTCGGTGGGCCCTGTGGGCCGTCTCTCCTTTGCCTGGATGGGAGGAACTAGAGCATGAGGAGGTTTGGCGGGTTCTTTGGGTGGGAATTTCCTGTTCCTACTTACATCAACGTCAGGATCAGATCGCTCCCGATGAAGGTCCTGAGTGGAGGCAATTGAATTCTTAGCATTCTTGTCACCTTTTGATCTGATCTCTGAATCTTGAACATTTTGAAACCCACTGTAATTGAATGCCAGCATCTTTGACTTGTATTCCTCCAGTCTGGCCTTGCAGTCTGCAGCTCTCTCCTTCATCTCAAGAAATTGACACTGCAGATCTTTCTCATAACCCTCCTCTGCTTTCAGCTCATTCTCCCAAAACTTGATCTGCTCGACCGCTTCTTCAATCATTTTCTGCTCAGTTTCCTCTTCCGCTCTTCTGCTTTTGTGCATTTCCTCCAGATCCATAATCTCTTTGTCTCTAGATGCTATCTGGTCCTGTAAATGTTGTGAAAACGTGAGCTGCCATAGTATAGTTTCTCTCAGAGTATTTTTCTCATCTTCAATCATAGAACACCTGGAAGTGGACAGATCATCAGATTTTTCTTTTTGCGTCTTCTTGGATTGTTTTTCTTTACCCAGCCGATTCCCCAAGCAGCCCGAAGTTTGATGATCCACGTCTGACTTAACCCCTTTTTGACCTCTCGTCAAACATCCACAAGCTGAGGTGTCTTTGACAGAAGCATCCACAGATTTCTGATGCTTCTTGTCGTTCTTCTTACTGACCTCTTTTTCACTGGCAGCATTGTACACTTTGCTTTTGCCGAGGCTCTCCAACCATCCCCAGGCCTCCTCCACCAGTGTCAGAGACTTTCTTTTCTGCCTTTTCTCTTCCTCTTTTGGCTGCTCTGTCTCTTGTCGCAAAGAGGACAACGGCGGTAAACTGCGACGATGCAAACTCAGTGAAGCGCTGCCCCTCCGCACTCTGCCCCCAGCATCTTTTCTTCTTATTGGAGGACAAGGCTGGTATCTGCCACCTATAGAACTTGCAGACTTACTTATCCCATCCAGGAGGGAGGGCCCATTGTGCAGCAGAGTGAGCTGGACCTCCCTGAACTGCTGCCCGTACTTCTCCAGGGACTCCAAGAGACGTTCACAAGGCGCCATGTACCGCTCAAAATCTTTAAACTTCTCTCGTAAAGTGTAACGTCCCGGCTGACCTACAGCGAATGAAGCATGTTATATTTGTCAGTTTATTCAAAGTATAAGTAGCTGAATTTTGAAACCGTGAGTAGCCACAGAGCCACATGCATACCAAGAGCTTGGGCCAAAGCGATGACCACTTCCTGGCATGTTGTTTCCTCAGTGACACCACAGACCACACGATCAACACCATCTACAGATACCTTCACTTCCATTCTTGCTTTAATCTGTGATTTAAAAGAAAAACAATTCATTTAGTATTACTGTCTTTCTTTTTTAAGTGTAATTTGTAAAGAGTTATAGTTCTCAAATAAATCAAACTATTCCAACGAAATTAGAAACTCACCAAAACTACAAGTACATAGTGTTCAAAAAGGATGCGTTGGGCTTTTTTCTTTTTTTTTTTCAATGAACAACATTAACATAGAAAAGCAATTGAGAAAAAAATCTTCATCAAAAACCCATTTTATTTAAGAGTAATTTTCCACAGTAGATTGCAGTAGATTTCTGTAATTTCAGTATTCTCTGCACAAAACAGATTGCAGCCAGTCTAGTCTACCATTAGGGGGTGCTACAAGTACCACTTTTGGAGAGCGGCTGATTTCCTCAGGTAATGTATAGCAGAGTACATTTACCCAAGTACTGTCTGCATCCATAATTTGGAATTTCCATTTTGTGTACATTCCCTTTTTCATAAACTGTTCGACTCTCATCTGAGTAATATAGTACTTTTGTATTCCTTATTTTTCAGTTCCTGTCCTTACTTTGTTCATTACTCTTTCCTTCCATCCTCTCTCATTTTTCAGCTAATCTGAAAGCAGGATTTACTTTTATACTTACTTTTACTTTTTACACTTTTATATTGGATATTAGTAGAGTTTTTTCCCTAGCGTCTTCAGCTGCACTTAAGTAAAACACAGGAAACATTTTACCACTTTTTCATTGTGACATTTGTTAATTTCCCTTCAGAAAAGATCCAAATTATCTGAATGAAGGGAAGTGGTAGAGACGGCCAAATGACCCTCCTTTAGGGGCAGTATTATCAGATTTGTAAGATGTTTACAGTAACGCACAGTGATGCAGCATTGTACAGAAAACAAAACAAACCCATAAGAATGAAGAACCTCCAATTAAAAATATTCTAAAAGTGAAATGTCGACATACCTTTAGTCGTGACTGTAGAGGAGATACTTGGAGCGGTCTGTGAGTATTCTCCTTGGGGTGGACTTTGGTTTGGAGTAATTAAGAACAATTAAAGCTCTTACAGGATATTGTGATCCCACCCTTCTGGAAAAGACTGCCGGTCCCTCTTGGCCTGTAAAAGACTCAAATAATTTGTGTTCAGGATGTCTGATTTATTGTCTACAGAAAAGCCTGATGATGACGGGGACGTGTGTTTTATCTGACAGGTCAAATATAAACTATTCCACATTTGTCAGTTTAAGAAAACATCTGTACACATTTAGATTAGATCAGACTTTATTAATCCTCTGCAGGAAACTCTTTTGTTGAAAAAGAGTTTCAAAGACAACCCACAACAAACATGAAAAATACCAAAATATGCATATTTGGAGAATATCAGACATATTGTTCATTAGAACTCAAGATAACAGGGTTTTCAATTGTGCAGGAAACCTCAGATAAATGCTTTGTAATATGCAGACAAATAGCGATATTTGCAGTGTAGAATGTCTAAAGGATCTTCATCTCTGTATTCTGTATATTCAACACTATGTAAAACAGTCAATTTCTATGTATAATGTGCTGAATAATGCCAAAATTATGAGGCACACAATGCCCATAATTTAACAAAAAACATCTTTTTATCTTGAAAAAATGTCATGTAGGCTGCTGTTATGGCTCGTAGAAGCAGCAGCTCTCTGGGTGCAGCACTGTGGCTTCCCACAGCTCCAAAGATGAAGAAGACCACGTATGACGATTGACTAAATGGAACTTTAACTTAAGTAAGAAGCAAATTACACATTAATGAGAAGATAAATGGAGAAACTAGACTGGACATCAATTTTCTCTGTTCGGAGTGACATCTGCTTTTACTGAAAATACCACATCACCACAAAATGAACAGAGCTTGAACATTTTTGGACAAAGAGGACTTTGTTTAACCAAACAAATCCACGGTACATATTTTTTGGGGAAAAGGCCCAGAATGTCATTGTCTCAGTTGAGATGAAGAATATGTTGGAAATTCTTTATTAGGAATAATTCCTCAAGATGTAGCATCTCGTTTTCAAGGAAATCCCCAACCACAATAATACAATAAGCACAATTCAACAAAGCATTTTATAAAAAACAAAATAACCACAAGATAATTGAATGATACAAAATGAGACAGACAAACAAAAACAAAAAAACCCACAATTGATATCAAATAATGAAGCATACACAATCAGGATATGATACTCCATGTAGAGCATGACAATGAGTCTTTGTTCATAAATTGTAAAAAACTTAAATGACAGTGATAGCATAATACGGATTTAGTAATACAGATTCAAAACATAATTAAATTAAAGAGGTGATATCGTCATGGACACGGTCAACTGCTGCTATATTGAAAAGGCAGGGCATGTTTTAAACAAACACACACAGTACAGTAAGTACATAGCGTTTTCAACATCGAATAAAGCGTAAACAGTTTAATAACATATTTCGTTGGAAAACAGACAAACATTGCATTCACACGTAGTCGCCAGTTAGGATAATGTGAGGGTATTTCAGATCTGGGTGTTCCTCTTCATATTTTCCACAGGATGGCTGATAGCAATCCACATGTAAACATTCCTGAATAGTAAACTGCCCTGAACAGAGCAATTACAGAATCATCATCACATATGAACCATGGACTTATTTTTGACAGTGAATTTGTGCTGTAAAAAATTATTTTATATTTCTTGAGTAGAGATGTATTTTTCTGTGTTTCCTTCCACCTATTATTTTATCACTATATCTTTTAGGGGTGTGGGGGTATAATTTAGTAATAAAGCGTGTAGCATTAAAGGTTACTACATTTCTATGTTTACATGGCTGATTGAAACACACTGCTGAGTTTTCCCAGTTAAGATCTGAGTAGTCATCTCAGCTGTAAATTATCCAATTTAAGTTGACATTCTCAGTCTCACTATCTGGAACTGAACGCTGGGAAGACACATTAGACAACAAGTCTATATTATGTTCAAGATCTCGCCTTACTGTTTTCAATGGTTATAAGTTTTGCTCTGTCTCGGTTCACACAGCGATCAATGAAATGACTCAGACGAGTTGTAAACCTGACATCAAGTGTGAGTCGTGGGAGCACCTGTTGTGAGCTGCTCCTGCTCAGAGGTAAAGATGATAGGGGTTGGTAACGCGAGAGGGAAAGTCACGCTCCATGCCCCTGTCTGCCCATGCATACCACTGATCATCTTCAACTTGAAACTTTCAATTTCAATGTCACTTAACTGAAGTGACTAAAATATTTCTAGGGTTAAAGTACAAGGCCATGATGTCTTCTCAAAAATGTCTCTCCATCTCTTTCTTTTTCAAGTATTTTGATTGGCAACAGCGTGGCATCTATGATACAATAAGTTGTGATGTTATTTTAAAGTTCTTTTTAATTATGATTGTCTACTCAAAACTTAAATTATATGGTTGTTACAGCAATCAACGCAAAGCATCCAATATGTTTGAGCTCATCTTTATCCTGTGGTTCAGCTGGATGGACCCTGTGATTCGTTCCAATAGGCTAGAAAAGGCTTGACTAATAGACGGTACTCACCGTCAAACACTGCAGCTAAGATCTGCCCATGACAAACTTGACCTCTTAAACTAAGTCGTTCATCAAGAGGAACTCTGACATTTAGGATCACCTCCCTAAAAATAGAATGGTTGGTAAGTGTATTCGGACAGCAACAAGATGAAGGAGGGAGCCGAACTTATGCATGTTAGAAAATGACAAAAATCAGACAAATATGGCAGTGATTTTTCCTACATACCTATCAAAGCACCTTGTGTCAGAATCCGGCCTGAAGAAGCATATTTATGTTACAAATAATTAGATTCAGTTGAACTCATATCACTAAAAGCTGTTTTTAATGAAATGTAAAGTCACAAAGAAAAGCTTAACTGTCATTTTAGTGCTCTTTCATCCCCATCTTTCACTACATAAATACTGTAGAGTTGAAGGATGACGCTTAGGATGTGTGTTATTGGTAAAAACAAGAGAAACAAACCAAATTATATGGATGTCTGTGAAGGTCATGGTTATCCAAGAAGAGGTTAAATCCAGGGCAACTGAACTTGCCCTGGATTTAACCCTGGATCTTCATCTTGAGTTGCTGCAAGCACCAGTGGTTCTCAAACTGTGGTCCATGTTTAGCCTGTGGTGCGTAAATTGCCTCCTATTGGTACATCAGATGAACGGCTATTTCAGCAGAAAGTTACAAACAATGCAACTATGTTTTTGGTATATTTTCTGAAAATTATTACAAATTTGACCATCCACACCTTGATAGCTGTTATAGTTGCAAGACATGGAAAGGTGTGTTTGTGCGTCTGCTTAGAAAAACGTTATTTGAATGCATAAATCTGCCCACATGAGCACCTGCTGAGGACCCTGTGTAGCTTTCTCAGTGTTATGCAAGTCCCTTCACAGACACACCCCCTCTGTCTTTGTCTGCATGCTGTGCCCGTAACTGAGCCCTTGGTGTATGCTAACAACTTAAAAATAGAGTTGCACACGTATGACTCCCCTGTTGCCTATCTCCATATCATGTGTGGGCACGCTGTGCTCTGGTTACGTGTTTGAGCAAAGAGAGCTTAATAATCCCCAGTCCAAGCACAGACCCAACACTTCCCCATTACAGTGGTCCAGTGGCTGACCACCCTTAGCTGTCTTCTGGGAGCGTTTGTGTGGAAGAACGTCAACATGCCGAAAGTCTTAGTGCCAGGTAAGCATGGCCAGACTCATTCTGGGTTTGAACTTGCACAGGATATTTGTTGATGGTGGTTCCTCTTGAATTCCAGTGCAGGGTTCCGATAGTAATAATCATTATTCAAAGATTCATTTTCCACTAACATTGGAGTATTCTCAGTGTTTTGCATGGACTATTTGGCCAACACATGAGCTGCATGAAAACCTCTCATCCACATGAATAAAATGCAGGGACTGAACTTGAATGGAAGTGAGTACCTTTTGCAAATCACTTCTAAAAATAAATAATAAATAAAATGAATGAGGAAACATCAGGTGCAGTCACTTTACAGTAGCAACATCGTCAGTGTTGTTGATGGCTCTGTCAATTGGTCTTGAGAGCTTTAATACCAGGTTCACTGGGGTTAGAAGTTCCAATTCCTATAGGAGGTCCGTAATTGTACAAACTTGTCACCAGGCATTATCACCTATCCAGACCTTTAGAACTGACTCCTTGCCTTCATAATTCATTGCACAGCATGATGCTTAGACTAAACACACAAACACTTCAAACTTTTCCTGTACCACCCCGACCGTCCTATTGTTAAACTGAGGCTTTGTATTAGCCTCTGAAGCCGTTATGTTACCATGTAAGATAAGATCAGATGGTTTTTTTGCACAAGGGAGGTGTTTGGGTATCTTTAGTAAAATGTCAAGAGACAATGTTTAATAGATGTGGCTTGTCAGCAAATTTTTCCCAGGTCTGGCGTCATGTTTAAGGTCATTGCATGGATTTGTTCTTCATTTCCCTCTTTTAAGCTATGATCATCATCACCATCACTGTTGTAGTTGTACAGGTCCCTCATGTAAAAAAAAGCGTTAGTACCACTCTGAATACTGTCGCAAGGGTTACTGAGAATAATCTGAGACCTCCAGCACGCCCACGGCGCTGATCAGAGGGAAATCATATTAAGCTGCCTCGGAGGAAAAATAGAAACGTAATGGTAGAAACAGCTGCTGTCGGAAGATTTATTTGATTTCCTTTTGTAGATGATGTGGTTGGCTCGATGTCATACTTAAACTGTGGCAGAACGCAGGCACAGAAATGAGACCACAAAGTTATCGTTTTCAGACTGTGGAAAGCTGAAATATTCATATGTGGCAAAGCTTTCACATCTGTATTTTCATGCAATCAGTGTCGGCAAGCCAAAACAGATGTGCAGGACGGGCAACTGTCAACACAGACAGCTGAAAAAATTCACAAAAAATAAAAACTTGTAATGATACAGTCTAAACTTTGTGTTGTGAGAGATTTTTTCAGCGTGATTGTATAGTAAGTTGTAAGTTGCAATGTTATCCACGTGTAGCTGTGTAGCTCAGCGAAGGCGACAGATCTACTTGTCATAGCGAGCGCTCATGTAGCTGACTCACGATGAACTCTCAAATACACCGCTACCAGCAATGCTATTCCCTTGAATATATCCCAGCATGCATCACTCCTCTGGTCACCTTGCTTGCTTATTTGACATGTATGTCCATGATTCAGTGAGTCCAAAATTTCTTGTTTTTCTTGTTTTGTTGGCCATTTTAATCTGAGAGTTGTCTGATAAAGTAATACATTTCTTAAAAAGGCTCATTTCTATATCACACATCATTTTTGAATACACTGCTGCAAAAACATAACAAATTTCTGCAATTTTCTGTGCATATGTTTGAGTAAAGCAGCAGTAAAATGAGTATTTCTCCTTAAAACATAGCATGTAGCTAGCTAAAGTTCTCAGGGCTTGTAAGGCAGCTAACTACTTTATTCAGAGAGTAGTTTGGCTGCAGCTTAAGTACTTTTAAGTAAAAGCACTGTACTTTGGTTAGTTTTCCACTGAATTTGACCGTCCCTCCAATTTGACTCTAATCTAGTAGAATGGATACCTCTTAATTAGCCTGTGCTCTATTTGCAGGTAAATTGATTTAATATAAATGTAATAATATATTGTTAACATTCAATGCTTCACTGTGCCTGTTTCTTGTGCCCCATATGCATAACCTACAAAAACCTATTGTTGATGAAACCATTGTTAATGCAGTATTCAAATCATCATTTCTCATTGAGCCATCATCAATTTTTATGTCTAAATTTGACCTTTCATATAATATTTTGCTCTTTTTAAGCACGTGGATGCCAAAAGACATGTAGCTACAGTCATGTTTCTTTTATTTATCACCTTATGTCACCTTAAACGAAGAGTATAAATCTTGTTTCACATTCTCTCCTTGACAGTGCGTGGTACATTAGAACATAACGATAATTAGCAAATAACAACCAATAATAACATACAAGTGTTAGAAGGGCTGGCAAGTACTGTGTTTTAGATATTTGTAATAGTACAGCATACGCACAGGCTGTGCTGTAAAACCTCATATGATAGTTGTTACATCTCCACACCACAGTAATTGTTTTGTTCTGCATCAATAACAATGTTGATTTGTATATCATTTTCATGTGTAACACACTGAATATACATTTGACTCATATTAACCCCTGGTTCTGTAACACTCTCTTTTTTGGGTTGATTCTACTCTCTTGGATATAATCAGGTCAAGAGCGTAAGTATGGAGACTGTGAATGAAAAAACAAAACACTTCAGTCAAATGCTTTGTAGATGAGCAGAAACCTCGTCCATCATTCATTTATTCATGAGTTTGCCACTGATTTGACTTTCATACATGCTAAAAATGACAAACATCTGGATAAGTGAATGATAAAACCACATGGGCATCAAAATTGATGCCATCAGTGCTTCTGTAGAGAGTGCATGTAAAATGTGTATCAAAGACACGTGCTATTTTATATAGAGTGGTGCTGCTCGAGACAGATTTTGCCCTTTCTGCAAGAAACGTGAATACCAGCATTTTGTTGTTCGTAGATTACTGCATAAATCTAGTTATTTGGTTATTTTTTGTCTTATATATTGCTGTCGTTTTTCATTATACTGATTATTTCACATCTAATCATCTCAATTACACTAACTCACTCACTAATGCAAACAGTGAAAGTAGTCCTCTGAAACCTTCATCAACATTTTACAGACATGGTGCCCCAGCCAGAGCCTACCAGCCTGAATGGCTGCAGCAAAGAGTCCCATTCTTGGTTTAAAATTGGTATAAAAGCTTTAAAATCTCACACATACCACATAGGTTTTGTTCTGGAATGGCATTCTGGGGGATTTTAAACTAGGGATAAGAGCAGAGGAGGCAATGTTTTGGCAAAACCAAGCGAAACCGGAGAATGGATCTGCAGAAATATAAACCATTATGTAACTGTTGAGTGTAAGGAAAAACCCAATAAAACTTGAGCCAGGTCCTCTGAGGGCACCAATCCAACATTCAACCCTTTGGTGAGTGTGACATCATCAGCTGGTCGACAGTAAAGGAACTGTGTGATGAAAAATGACAGGTAAATAGTTTGTGGAGTCGTGAATCATTCTTGTATCCACATTATTGTGTGATGAGTGTGTCAGTATTTTATCACTCAGTAGTGCATGAGACAGTTTGTAGATTGGAGATTCTGGGTAGACTTTAGGCCAGTTATGATATGTTTTGTGCCTTAGACATACAATTCCATGTCCAAGTTTTAATTCACCAAGCACCAGCCATCATTATGCATCAAATTTCATCAGTCCTGATAAAATCCTGTTTGTGGCTTGAACTGTAGACTGCAGTCTGTTTTAGAATGAATGCTGCATGTGTGAAAAAGGACCAGCAGAGTGTCCTTCATCTGCACATTTACAAGGTCAAAGTTCTGTGACAGCAAGAATTTTTATGGTCCCTGACAGCGACCGATGATAAGATGCGAGCCTTCGCGGAGCAGGTCTTTGCATCTGAGACCAAAGACGAGAGCATCCGAGATGAGATCTCCATGTTTGATGTGGCTGAGGACTGTCCCATCATGCACAACGAGATGGCCCATCATTTGCACACTGATGATGACGTGGAGAAACGGTGAGAAATAATTTTTATAACAAACCAAATTCTAAATGGTGACAGTAAGTGGATAAAACCAAACTGCTGAACCTTCTCATCCTCAGCAAGAAGAGGAGTCAGCGCTGCATCATGTCTGTTCCAATGGCAACTGCGTCACAGACATCTGCTTGCCCTGTAGTGGAGGTCAAGGTAGAAACCCCAACCTACCTGGAAGTGCCTGATTTCCAGAGAGTGGCCATCTTGGGAGACTATGCCTCTGGAGTAAGCATTATTTTCCTTATTGAACACAGGAATTTAAAAATGGATGCAGTGAATGTTAACCTTTAGTTCACAGACGCTTTCATAAAGCTTTGACGTGATCATCACAGTCAAGTTAAGCAATAGAAACAGAAATAAGGATAGAATTAGCTTTATGATAATTGTTGGTGGGTGGGTTCATATGGTTCAGCTGAACATTCTGCTTCGTCATCTGTCCACGATTTGTGGGATTCTTGAAAAAATAAACATATTAATGTGTAAAAAAAGCTTAAATGTTGTTAAAAATTCCTGTACGTGCCCAACAGATATCATGAACTAAAGAGAGTCCGCACCCTCACAAACATTTCTCTGATTTAACGCTCTCTCGCTAATATAAAAGAGCTTTGCTATCACTATCTTGAAAGCAGATATGTAAAAACATCTTAAAATCTGAATTCATTACACGGCATTATTGTGGACATCATCTTTTCTCCCTGTATCCACCCATGTCTCACCTATCAACACAATTTCATGAGAATCCTTGTGTTACATGTTGAAATATCCTCCTTAAAAACATATAAACACATAGGCCAAAAATGGACCCCTCTGAGGGCAGGCCGGGTTTTAGGTTTCATGATTGTGGGTTGACATTTACGGGAAGGCATGCAATGACAGGCTGATCCTGATTTTGACTGCAGTCTCCTCGTAGCATATTGCATATTTCTGAACAGGATCTCACGTGAAACATTAGCTGACATTGGTGGCTTTATCTCATATAAAATTTACTTTTGGTTACTATGGCTACATAAAAAAGCAATTGTCTAGAATTAGTTTTATATCTTTTCTATGTGGAATACTCAATAATTAATGAGTTAGTAATGTGAAAAGTCGCATTAACTTCACGCAAAATCCTTTAAATTGAAGCGTGTCACTCAATTTTCCAATTCATTTACCCGTGCTTAATGGGCCAACAACAACAACAATTACGATCAATGATAATAAATTTTTACTTTGTAATAATTACTTATTACTTAATTATTGAATATTAATCACTGACATCATAATTCAGTTTTTACAAGTAAAATTCTGAATTACAGAGCACCATAATTCTCCATAATTATTACTTTTAGTAATTAAAATAATAGTAAGAATAACATTTTAACTAGAAAAATAAAATTGTAGGTATCAAATATTGGATTTGTCACTAATAAAAATTCAATAAATTATTTCTGTAATAAGAGATCATTATAATCTTTTGCTTGTGTTGTGTATCTAATTTCTGTTACACTTATGGCCTGAATTTAAACGGATCAACTGCAATTATTGCAAATAAGAATCTGAGATGAATGTTTCTGGACACCATGAAACTATATTCTTTCCTTTAATTTTCCTCAGGTGACCATGGATGACTTTGAGCTGTCATGCAAGGGTCTGTACCGCGCTTTGACCATCAGGGAGAAATACATGAGACTGGCCTTCCAGCGCTTTCCACGGACAGCCTCCCAGTACCTACGAGACATCGAGGGGGACACCTTCAACTCTGACGATCAGGTGCAGCCAGGTACGACGAAGGATAAGATGAGTGGATCTGGGATTTACACATGTCACTTGATGTGATTGATGTGAATTCTAATTGAACTAGAAAATGACACAACTTTACATTTAATAGTGCTTCTATTACATTTTTGTCATTTCATCCAATTTCAGTAGTTCTGTGATGAGGATAAAAATATAAAAGCATAAAAATGATATGTTTCAAATGATGTATAACATCTACCCTCAGTCTTCACATCTCCTCCAAAGACTGGAGAAGACCCCTTTGACACCAAGACACTGCCTGCAGACCTGGGCTACGTTGCTCGTATGAAGGATGGTGTTATTTATGTGTACAACGATGCTGCAGCTGCTGACAAAGGCCAGCCCAAAGATCTGCCCTCTCCCGACTACGACACCTTCATTGACGACATGAACTTCCTCATTGCTCTCATTGCTCAGGGTCCAACGTGAGAATATGCTTATTTGGCTGCTTTTTATTTTAGAAAGAAATGTGCCCTCTCATTTTACAGCTTGTTAACCTTGTGTTAGACCCCCCACAGATCCACTAACCTGTGGACTGTTGCCCAACTGCAGTGGCGGGCCGTGCATTTGGTACCTGCGCCTTCAGTGGGGACTTACCCGACTTAATCCACCTCTTAATACCACCACTATCACGTCGCTATTATCGGGGTTGGCCGACCTCTCCTCACTATGTCTAGCTTTTTAGGAAAAATTCGGCTTGAAAATTGATTTTTGAGTATGTCCGAGACCAAGTCAATTTCTCCTCCTCTGTCATCCATTGTGGGCGTAAAAAATTCTAACTCAAATGTATTAATGTGTGCAGATCGCTACAGACGTGTTTTGCTAGTCTAACTTGGCTGTAACAGTTTTGCTCTGACCAACCAATCAGAGGCCGGAAACATGCTGACGTTACTGTGGGCCAGATAGATGGACCAGGGAGGAGAATTTGAAATCTGATTGGTTCAAGAAACAGTCCCATTACTCCTATAGTTTAAGTTCCATGGGCCAGCACTACTGATTCTGAAGGCAGATTAGATTGACATGACAGCACGTAGGGGCTGAAATCAGATTGGACAAAAAAATCTAACATCCACATACACGTACTGGAAGCAGTGCAGCCGAGAGAAACGCTACAAAATGAAGAGAATAGACTGTTGGGAATAAATTAATACAATTTCATGGAACAAATATTAGAATTTAGGTTGTAAATGTAGGTCAGTGCTTCTGATAGTGTTTAGGCCAGCAGAGAAGGCCTTGCTGGCCCTGACGGCCCACCACTGTGTATGAGTATGTATATATATATATATGTTGTTATATTGTTATGTTATATATGTTGTTTTTCTCTTCCTTGTGTGTTGACAGGAGAATGACAAAAATGATGACGAGTGTTA
>OMNV01000058.1:15613-27404 GCA_900303265.1 Brotula barbata | reverse complement strand
CAAACAAACACTCCTTATCAGGGAGGTGATGGCAGCACTCAGTCCAGCCGGCCAATAATAACGTTCACCCGTTTTCCTCGGGCAGTCTGATTTACCAAAACAAACCAGTCGCTTTTTTATTTTTTTTGCATGGCAAAGCTTCAGATGGGTTAATGCCACTGCCAGGCCTTATTCTGTCTCTGCTTTGTCATGGAGGTTATTATTCCTGGTGATAAAGGAGGCTGTCTGGCACTGGCCTCTGTTATTTATATGCACGGTTTAGAGGCTGACCTCATCTTATCTCAGAAGGGATAAACAGCTGCGCGGATGGTTCCTTGTTGGAGAGAGACCAATTAGGAGTCAAGCTGAGGAAAGGAGGACAGAAGTCTCAAAGGAAGAGCCTATATGTATAAGCGCATCTCTACCCAACAAACGCAGACACCGCTGCTTCCGCCGACATCGCAGCACGACCGCTCGGCGAGTAGAAAGAGGACGTGGGCCCCCGTGAATCAGCATGCGCTCATCTCGGCTGCCTTTAAATGCGCCTGCCAAGTCATGACGGCTCTTTCGGTTTTCTACGACAGCCCGCTTGTACGAGGTGTAGCTCGAACGTAAAAAATGATCTTCGTTCCTGGCCCGTTACCGCAATACAACTCTGTGGATGAGACAGAGAAGGCCTGGGATGATGGCTTCACATCTGGGAGAGATTTCAAATACGGGCTCTCATAAGGCACTCTGTCAATAGCCAGTGGTTGCTAGCGATTAAATGAACACAGGCATGGGATTAATCAGCGCTGGAACCGAACATGCCTTCCCTCTCGCTTCTGTCATTCATTTCGTTGTTTGCAGGGCTGAGTGCGTTTCTCTTGTATTGCAGTAAAAGGATGTGCAGGACACGATGGGGCAGAAGAGTAATAGTGTTAGACAGAGGGAGTGGAGAAGAGTCCGTGTCCATGCAGGCCATCCATGAAGAGAAGGGTGCTCCAGGAGGTGATGGAGGGATTTAAAAAAAGACAAGACCGAGAGAGAGAGAGAGAGAGAGAGAGAGAGAGAGAGAGATGGGGCACATTGATATTCACAGCAGCCACTGCCGTCTGGGGCTTCAATATGCCCGTCCGCCTGCACCATCGTTCCTCCCTGCTGACAGTCTGGAAGGATGGAAGGGCGGAGAAGTGTAACAGGTTTGGGGAATGAGCCGAGAGTGCACTCAGTGGGCGGGGATGATGGGTGGATGTGACATCAGGTTTACCACTGTGATATACCCAGGTGCACAAATGACCACGAACACATAAAAAAGCATGCGGCAGAAAAGGAGGACGTCAATAGAGGTCAATTTGCGCTCAGCGTGTTGAGTGGCCTGCAGGTTGAGGGCCAAGCGCATATACATGCACAGAAACCTGCAGATGCGCATGGCTGACAGCTTTATTGGTCAGATTATTGGCGATTCACGCAGCCTTGGGCACGGCCAGCGCCTTCGCCTTCCTTTAAGGCGTCGCAGCTTCTTTGCAAAGTCAATTTTGGGTCGCATCGCTAAAGAAATGATTGCGATAAAGGCATTGAGATGGAGGCAGAGAGATCCTGACAGCTTCTCTCAGCTGGTTTAGAGCAGCTTAGTCAGTGAGAAGCCCAGGCTGCACTGTGGGGGGACGACATTAACACAAACTGTGCACTTGGCGCTCAGCTGGGCTTCTGGAGCAAACGGATGACACACCCAGCTAGCAGAAAAGAAATGGGACGTGCCTACTTGCGATAAAAGAAAAAAAAAAGGGGGGGTGGGCTCCTAAAAGAAAAATATGCCTCATAAAAACCTTGACATTCATATAAAAAAAAAAGATGCTTTTAGTGATGTAGCACACATTTCAGGGCCCATTTGTTGTCTGATTTATGTATTTTCTCGTGCTGGTGAATAATGCAAGATCTGGTGTCAGTACCTCAGAATCAGAGAGCTATGGATTTTCTTCTTTTATGCCCTGAATCCATACAAGTCCAGGTACTTCACAAACTACAGCTTCAATAGACCAAACTGCAACACTGCCATTCATCACCCGCTGAAGCCCAACTGGACAATGCAGGTGGAATGAAAGTAGGCACATTAATAAGGTAAATTAAAAACACTTCGTCAACACTGGGCATTGAACAGAGGATCACTTTACGTCTCGTAGAAGAAAGCCAAACAGGTGCAACGTAGAAGCACTGCAATTATCTGCTGCTAAATTATTCACCCTCGCCGTTCCCGACATTCTTTACGGCACATTTTATCCGCAATCATCAAGATGTCTCTGTGAAATGAATCCTCGTCTGAAGTGTGTCTGTTATCCAATCATGCCTTAATGAAAATGGTAAATAAAGGCGACTACCTTTCATCCCTCCTCTTTGGGGCATTAAGTGAGACGTGACAGTATGAAATTACTTATACTGGTCCTGGATAGCGGATTATACAAATGCATCTCCGGTGTAATAAGACTTCCAAGGATTCTGACAACTTTACTTCTGTAAAAAAAGAAAAAGAAAAATAGCACCGACAATAAAAACGTTCACACCTATTTCCTTAATGGTCGATGTACCGTTGCGGCAGAAGACTTTACAAGGCATTGTAGGACAATTACTCCACTACTTTAATGCATAAGAGTGCCAATAAACGAATGAATAAATGATATAGGATTATGTTCCATTTTGTAATGAATTGGACCATTACTGCGAGCCGTTACTTTACCCAAGTGAGCAACTGAGCCACTGTGGCTCATTTGTCCAGCATTAAAGTGTATTTATCTACCCAAGTTACGCTGTGGATTCCTGCCTCTTCATTTATGTTTATTAGTGACTGGCCGACTCTTGTTGGCAGAGAGCTTACAGCTTGATAGAGGGAAAGTACAGTATGTGCCAGGATGGATGTTTCTTTAGTATTTTTTTTTTTCTTGTGGCCTTGATTGGAATAATCTAGTTATATGTTGCAGTCGACCTATAACACAATTTTATTCCTGGCATTTATATTGAATAAAATTACTGTACTGTGAACCTTATTCACAGTAATGGGGAATTATTATTATTATCATTATTATGACCTGACTGATTTATCATTCTGGCAATTTTAATCGGCCGACATTGGCCTCTTGCAGATATACTATCGGTTTGTATGTCCACCGATATTTAAATTTTTTTAAAGCAGACAAAAATGTTTGTACTGCTGATTTTAAAAAGTTTGTTGTGACCCAATTGCGGAAGGTTAAAGAACAGAAAACACAAAATGTCCCCCCATCTTTTACTCTACGTGACATCAAGAATTTCCCAGTTAGGGATCAATAAAGTAAATCTTATCTTATCTTAACAAGCTTCTATGCTTCATTAGTTTGCATGCTACCCATATAGCTACTGCCTTGTGGAGTGGAAGCTAATATGTGAACATCTCAGTCCATTCTGCCTGTAACACTAAATCATATAAAGCCTAATTTATTACATTGGGCTATAGTTACACTGCTGCTCACGTTATAATGTAGTTAGAGGCAGAATGGACTAGGATGGCAAGGGCACTACGAAGTATAAATTTTATTTATACGACACCATAGTCCATTCTGCCTATAGTGCTACGCTATAACATCAGTAGAAGTTTAACTAAAGCCTAATTTATACTTTGCAGTTCACAGTGTATACACATCGGCCGATATATCAGTATTAGAATTTGGTCACTCTCCAGTACCGGTATCAGCATCGGGCTAAATAAATCCAATGTTTGTTGAGCCCTAATTATTATTATTATCATCAGTAGTAGTGTTATTTTTTTTCTTAAATGAGAAAAAGTGAACCTAGATATTCCTCCATATACTTTGCATGGGCTGTATTATTGGCCTGTTTGACGGTGTTGTAGGAAATCCATTATCCCAATGGAGAACAAACAAGCTGACCTCGTCTCTCTGTAGCATTAATCAGTGAAAGGTCCACTTGGATGTCTCTAAGCTGTAATAGGTATCTGCAGCCACTGTGCCTCCACATTCTATCCTCTGCCCAAGGTTGCTGCCTATCGCCTGGCTCCTCTCGCATGGTGGCTGCAGCATACTGAGTGCATCAACTGGTCCGGAGCCAGAGGAGCACTCTCGCCAAACTTCTGTTTTCTGTCCTGCCCATGCAGGAGACGTCTTCAGCAGGAGAAGTCTTCAGTATAGCGAAGCCACAAAATCCTATTTGACTTGGAAACTGGAGGCTACGGGGGTAATTCTCATGGTACTTGAGGAAATTTAGTCCCTTCGGCGGGAGTGTATCTGTTCTTAATCATCAACCACACTGCCATGCAAACACTCTACTTACAATAACACGGACACAAATGGAATATTCTGAAGTAGAAAGACAAATATGAATCACAATCGTCTGGGGAAAAATATAGTGAACAAGAGAAAATATCCAGGAGAAAAGGCAGAATGTGAAGCGAAGGTATAAATAACCGAGGGATAAAGACATACAGACACCCAAAATCCACAACGTTTCACATTAGACTCAGCAAGCAAAACATAAAGCTCGAAACTCGACGTGTCACTCGCATTTATCCTCACTCCGGCTGTACTCTCTCGTGAGAATACAAGTTTGCCTTCACATCACTCTAATATCTGAGCCCTGCCATCCCATCAGCTACCTCATGTTGGAAGGATCATCAATGATGGATGATGCATGAATTGATCATGAGAAAGGACACCGATACAAACACGAGGGCTTCAAAGGAAACGAGAGCACGGCCTATAGTAAGCAGCCCACACCAGTCAAACTCTCCGAACACACCACTGTGATGTCATCAAAGGAAAAGATTAAATGCTAAAACACTCGTAGGAGTACGAACAAGTTGGAACTCTTTCAAAGTCCTGAAACACTCGTAAACGAATTGGTAATTGAATCCACTCCAAAAGAGTTTATCCAAAATACTTTTGATATTGAAAAAAATTTCAGTATACAATGCAGAGGGCCAATAAAATACATTTTTTATTATAAAATGCATTATAGTAACCCTTAGTTGTTACAGATATGGCGTGTTTAATTTCCCTTAATTCCTAAGATTGCAACATGATTACTATCTTGGGAAACTTCGGGCATTTCACTAGGATTTATACACTTTTAATGTTTATGAATGGTTGTTACCAGACATGAGGAGGTTATGTAAATATGCATAACAGAAAATATGCAAATAACACTCGCTCATCATATCAGAAGGAAATCATGCATCTGTCACTTCCTGTCTTTCACCTGTTCAACCGATAACATCGGTGTCCATATCACGGTGAAATAGGAAGAGCAGAGACGGCATAAGACTCTGAGTCTGGGATAGAGCAGGATTTAAGGATACACACCTAATTGATCCAATAAGACTTGGGCCCTCAAGGCGTCATACACACGGACACTGGCTAAGTGCGCAGGGCGACCATTAACAAATCCCTGCTAAGTGTTTGGGAAGGGCCTCAGCCTGAGCTGCTTCAATCAAATCCATCCATGGACACACACAGGCACGCACACACTGTGTCCTACAGCATGGATGGGTTTGGGTGTTAGAAATGTTGTGACACATTGAACAGAGTGAATCTGATCAGAGATGCCGCTGGGCCATAGAGTACATCATGCAAATTGATACGAAACAAGACACACACGCCAAATCGATAAGCTTTTAGCTGAAAGTATGAAAAGTGAGTTAGAGTGAAAGTAAAAGCACTGTGTGTGTGTGTGTGTGTGTGTGTGTGTGTGTGTGTGTGCCTATGTGCCAATTTTTGCAGGATTGTTGGAGCTCCAGAAGACCACTTTATGCAAAGAAGATTATAGACATTGAGTTCAAAGGGCTGCAAGCTTAAAAAAAAAAAAGGTTTAGGCTTCTATAATGCTTGGATCAGGAAGTATGCACGGATCAGGAAGCATGCATGGAGCAGGAAGCATGCATGGAGCAGGAAGCATGCATGGATCAGGAAGCATGCATGGCCTGCAACCCTGCAGAACAGGCAGACAGCTGGAGACACTTTAGAGACAATCATACACGTCAACACGCTGAAGTCACGTGAAAATGTAAATAAACACACATACACACACACACACACACACCTACAGGGGATCAGGACCTTTTCAAGCATGGCTTCGGTGTATTACGTAATGGGCATCAGTTTGCTTTGACCTGTGTGTTGTTGTTGTTGTTATTGTTGTTGTTTGTGGTGCAAAAACGCACCTGGTTTCACGGTCTTCAGGCGGATGGGCTCCCGAAAGTGTCGGATGACTGCCAGTGTGTCCCGGTTGGTCAGCCCGCTGACTGGAGTTCCGTTCACCTCCAGCAGCACGTCCTCGGTGCTGGGGAATCTCCCGGCGTGACAAACTATCGCCTCGGAAACTATCTGACCGACATGGGGGAACTCTCCAAGCTCGGCGCCACCTCGCACCTCCACCACGGCGACAAACTCCCCGGTACCTCCCCACGACACGGTGCACTCCTGCACTTTGGCGGACCAATGCTTCTTCTTTTTCAGTGTCTTGGACATTGTCGATCGCTCTCGTGGACGGAAATTCCAAGAATGGTTGCACTTAAACGCAAGACGCCGCCGATCCTAAAATGTGACGACGCACGGGGATATCATTGCAGATTAGAGAAGTGGAACAGTTGTGCGTTTTCTTGTGTTGTATTCCATTCCAGGGAAGGACAGACGATTCAAAACAAACGGAATAATCCTTCCATTGACTTACTCGAGCATCACCTGTCATCGACCGGGATGCAGGGACGCCTGCGTCAGTGTCGCAGTGGAGCGTAAAGTGTTGGTTTTGATGCTGGGGCGTCTCAATCCCACACCCCGATTGAGGCGCAGATATTAGTTCAGTGCGCACCAGTAAGCGTGGAGTGTTTTCCACCCGAGAGTCCAAAAAAATGAGATACTATCCACCAATTTGACAACTTCTGTCGTGAGAACAGTTGAGACAAGCGATGTCCAAAAACGATAAATCAGCTGTTCGCCGCGCTGAGGTTCGGTGACACTTCTCATCCAAAATGTAGTGGAGAGACAACTTTACTCCGCGCACCTGTCCTCCTCCTTCTCCTCCTCCTGGCCCCCTCCAACGGTGACATCAGCAAGTCAGTCCTTGGAAACGGAAAAACAAACCTGGCCCTTATCTGAACCGGGAAGTCCTACGTTCCGTTCAAAACGCCAAAGTCTTTCTTCTTGTTTCCCCGTTGGTGCGTTGCAGTGTGTGTGTGTGTGTGTGCTTCTACTCGGGATACGGAGGAGTTTTCCCCTGCGTGAGCCGCGCAACTGCAGCGTGCAAGAGTCGCGATCCGATTAGGCTCTGACTGCACTCGAACTTTTTAAAAATCTTTTGCCGTGTTAGTTTCCTGATTGCAGGGGATTCTGTCCAATCACAGCGTAGGGGCGGAGCCACTGACTCGAGTTACACCAGTCATGAATGGCAAGGGGCGGGACTTTTCCTTGATTTGGAAGCGCTCGGTTTAATTTTTTTGTGTGTTTGGCCGGGCGGAGTCATTGCCTCCCCCCTTCCTCACCGCCCCGCAATGGAAGGAATCTTTTCATATGTGACTTGCACAATCCGAGGGTCGTCAAAACGAAGCCGATCATCAGGGCGCAGTGAGGTCTGAGGAGGTAAACGTGACACAGCATATTCCCAATATATGCTCGAATAATTACGGATCACTGATTTTCCATCAAGTGATTACAGGACTTAATACTTATTTTTTTACTTATTCAGTGCGTTTGCAAAAATTGCAGCCTAACACTATTTCAGTACCACGGCACTATTTTTACGCAATTCTGCCCTCTTGTGGTTGTAGTGAGAATTTAATTAAGGCATCATTCACAAAGCATTCTATCAGATTATGAATATCAATACCTGTATCATTGACACAACGGTAGGCAAACATGCAAATATATATGCGCATTTTGATGCTCTCTATCTCTCTCCATCCTCCACCCCCTCCACACACACACACACACACACACACACACACACAGGGATATACAGTAAGGTGTCTGGCTGACCAGATGTGTTTTACATACAGGAACGTTATCCCCAACAGACATGTTGTGGCTCTCCATGCATTTAAATTAACGGTAAAAAGAGAATATTTGAGTAAAAACAGTAGTGGATGTGTGCTGGACGTCTGTTAGCTTTTCTGGTCCATGGTTAATGATTGACATTCAGTCAACTTTCCAAATCACCTCTTTGGTCTTCGCCCTTGCAGGCAGAGATTAAGCTTGCCAGTATGCCCGTTTTCAATGTGACTGATGACAGTTTCTTTGTTGTCATTCCCACGGTGCTCTGCTTCTGGTCGAAATGTGTGACAGGTAGGAACGCTTTGAAGTCACTTGTTGGTTTAGACTACTGGTCATTTATTGAGAATTGAATTTGAAATTGTTTTACTCTCCAGAGTGATTCTTCTCCGGCCTTGACTTTTGAATGTAATCAATTTGCTCATACATGAGAGAAGAAAGTTACCGGCTGCCCCTTATGGAAGTGCTGACAAAATGTAACAACAGCACCTCATACCCCGTGAGCCGTGAGTTTTTACACACGGCTGCTTCCTTTTGATCCCTGCAAATGACGTACTTGCGCATATTCCTTTCTTCTTATTTTATGGAAGCAAAATGGCAATATCATTGAGCTGCTTTGAACTAATCTGAACCTCCTCTCTCGCCTCTTTAGATGAGGAGACATCACGTCCATTTGCTGTGATTATCATCCCCTCTCTGCTGGCTGTAACCACTGTTTCAGTGGTGGCTCTGATATTCTGCAGCCTCCACAGAAACAGAAAAACAAGACGACCGGCCTTGGCCCATTTTTCAAATGGTACTGAGTGAAAAAGGCAATTGTTCTTTGCTGTTTATCCTCTGTATAAAATCACTGGAAAACACCATAGAAAACAAAGTAGGATTTTTCATGAGCCCATCCTGAGCCGTTTACAGATTTCATGTCAAATGTATTTTGCTCTCGCCAATGCAATGTTATTTCTGGTTTATAATGAAACTTTACATTCCTTTTCTATTACCAGGCCAGCAGTGTGTATCTGTAACTACAACATCTTTAAGCCCTCCAAAGGTCCAGGAGGCTTTGTGTCCCTGGGAGATCCCTGGGGAGTGTTCTCTAGAGGGGCTTGAGTTCTGGCAGTCAGGCCGGTATGGGCCTATTTGTAATGGTCTGCTGAAGAAAGGTGGGACCTCCACCGCCGTGGTGGTTAAATCCCTCCGAGGTACAATAATAATCATCAAGTTTTGATCATTAATTCATGTTTTCTCATTCATTCACAAATATTCCTCCCCTTAGATTGAGACAATTACACTTCTGGCCAGCCTTAAGTAAACTCACAGCAGTTGTTGTGCCCTTGACTGCTGCTGGACTGCTCCTGTTGTGATGTCACTTCCAGGGGGTGTGGCCACGAGCACATCAAGTTTCAAAGCTTTAACCCATACAGAACCAGACTTGCCATATGAAGCTAAAAGTGGATTTACTTTTTTTATATATTGGTTATATATTGGCTGTTTTGTTTCCTGTATTTGTGTTCTGTCTCTGTCCACACAGACAGCTCCAACCAGTCCGATGTCAAGGAGTTTGTGGATTGGGTTCTGTTCCACACCACAGTGTGTAAACATGAGAATGTGGTGCGAATACTGTACTGTCAGACCAGACGTCTGCCCATGTACCTGGTCTTGCAGGCCTATAGCCCGGGGAACCTGCTGCACTTCCTCTGGGCGCTCAGAAGTGTAATGGCACACACAGTTTAGGATGAAACTGAACCTAATGTATATTTGAAAACCTGAATGAATGCTTAAATTCCACACCGTGACAAGGAAATATATTTTCTTTAATCTCCAGACGGACTCGAGCATCGATGGTCCGTTGCAGCACTTCTCTGAGAGGTCTGTGTTTCTGGTGGCAAAGCAGGTGGCAGCTGGCTTGGTGAGTTGACCTCTCATGGACCTGGACTTAAATGAGTTCAATTACAATTTCACCACGTATTGCAGCTTATATTGCTCATACCAGGTAATGTTTGAACTGATGAATGACTATGAGCAGTGCACCAAGAGTGATTTGTTGCATGTTGAATTGGTTCCTACTTCAGGATTACCTGATGTCAGAGCACAGGTTGGTCCATGGTGATGTGGCTGCCAGGAACATCCTAATTGGCCCAGGCCTCTCTGCCAGGTTGTCTGGGCTAGGCGTGGCATTTGCAGGACGTAAAATGGATTCAGAAATGAGTCAGAGGGCAGCGGAGGTGCCTCTCAAATGGCAGGCTCCCGAGAGGATTATGAGGCAGCTGAACATCGACAGGAGCGACGTGTAAGGGCACATTAATCACGAAGAAAGGCAACAAACTCGCAACTCCCACAGTGTACTCATCTGAAGTAGATTTACACAGTAATTACATATATATCTATCCCCTAGGTGGTCATTTGGAATTTTACTGTATGAATTGGTTACCTTAGGTATGTACCATCTTCTGATGATGTCATATCTGTTTATTTATTCATGTGTTCTGTATTAGTATAGCTTTGTGTTTGTTATTTCCAGGCTCTCCTCCATATCCTGAGCTGGAGCCTCTGTCTGTGCTTCAGCAACTACAGAAGTCTTATCGAATGAAAAGGCCACCGAACTGTGGAGGACCTTTGTAAGTGACGTTTCTACACAAGAGCGAGTTTGTCCCGACAACAGATGATAAGGTTTTTTTACTTACATACAAATTTGATTTAGATTGTATTGAAATAAAAAAAAAAAAATTAAATTGCACAAATTGTATGCTTAGCTTCACGACCCCCCGGGGTGGTGCAGACCACCTGTTGAATCCCTGAGCTATACGGTGATCTGCATTTCCATTCGAATCAATTTTTTCTTGTGAGTATGGAGAGCAACGGCAACTTGTTTACAATTCTGTACAAATGTCTCCAGGTATGATCTAATGAAGCACTGTTGGATGTGGAGTTTCAAAGACCGACCTGCATTTTCAGCCATCATAAAGCTGTTGGACTCCAACCTGCATCTGGCTGCGACTGGACCCCTCTGCGTCCCCGAGGCCATTGATATATTTGAATACAACAAAAAGACTGGACTTGTGAGTGTAATGTGAAGATGTGGCTAATGATATAGGTTGTGTAAAGTGTCTCCATCATCAAAATGTAGACTTGAATTTACAGCTTTATTATCTGTATCTGTCGATTTTATTGCACCATTGCGCGAAATCTGCTCATGCCCCAGAAATAATGGATTATGGAAGATACCAATCATTAAAATTACTCAATTCGAGCCGAGTGATGTCATTAATTTTTACCCCTGAAAATGCGATTAAGACTTATGACTGAAGTGTATCAAAATCTAAACATAGGCTATCAGTAGCTTCCAGGAGTGGGACAAACAATTCACTTGGTGCCTTTATACTTCTGTCAAAATCAAAACAACAAAATTATCTTTGTTTTCAGCAGTAGCAGAACTACCAACTATCAGACAAAAGGAGTGCTGTCATAATTTCATTGACAAATAAATGTGATGTCCCTTCGACGGAAAACTGGCTTTGTTACAGCACAGCACAGCACATCAGGAAACAAATAAGGGAAGCTGACATCAGGAAGGGTGACACCATGTTTACAAGTTTAGCTCCACTTTTGCCTCTGCTTGACCTGTTCCACTTGTAGCCGTGGCAAACATTGACATAACCAAATGTGACATTACCTGCAAAAATGAGGACGAACGTGGAGCAAGTTGAAAATTTCGACCACTGGATGGCAGACAGAACTATCTAGAGCCAATTTATTTGTCCTTAAATGAGATTTCATACTTTTACACAGGCGTGGTTGAACTTTCCTACATG
>OMNV01000058.1:2415-15593 GCA_900303265.1 Brotula barbata | reverse complement strand
AATGTTCACCCCCCACCATAAGAAGAGGTTTTTTTTCCCTATCACAGCCAATGGAAAACACCCTGTGACATCATTAATACAGTTGTGGTCAGAAACAGCAAGTGTGATTTGTGAGACGTCTCTTAAAACAGAGGCAGCTATGTATAACGACCCAATAAAATCCACAAGAGGCAATATGTCAAACCAACACATTAATTCTTAGACAAATTTGATTAAATCAGAATGAATGAAAAAACCGAATGAGAGGCGCCAGGCTGGGTAGCTTAGTTACATTCAGTACGGGCAGTCTTTATGGAAAATGCACATATTGAGGAAAACCACATGCAGAACCCAATCAAATTGAAAGCATAGACACCTACCATGACACAAGAGTAAATAATGGGCATGGACACAAGTCTCAGTCACAGTGTTGATATACTGTATGAATGTGCACTACTGAATAAATAAAATGGTGCCGAGAACTATTATGGATTCATGAATTAAAGGCCTTTCCTGCATATTTACCCAGGAGGTTATGGTACTGTGAAACAAGCTCGATGGTGTCCTGTGGTTACAGAATGAAATATTGAAAAAAGACAAATTACATACCAAAAGATAGCAGACATTTATGCATTTGTTTCATTTAAAATAATGTACAATAACAACAGTATACAATTTGCCCTCCTGCCACATATATTGCAGCTTTGTGGAAAATGCCACAAAGTATAGGATTGTCTATTTGGTAAGCATGAAATGTTAATCCTTTTCAGCAGCATTAATATTCCTCACATTCTCTAATCCCTTAGTGTGACTCTGCTCGGTCCAGAGTTGTCACAAAATACAGATTAAATATCTCATCGAGTGAGTTTGCCAATGGAGGATGAGCATGTTCAGCCTGGATCATCCTTGCCACTAGGGGGCATCAGCAGTCTGGAAGCTTCAGTTCATACGTGCAAATGTTTAACCTACTGAGAGGTTTTCGATAAGGCTTTACACTTTGCTGCTCCAAAGGAATGTTGGGAATAAAATGTAGGACACCGACCAAAGAAGGTAGTACACACACGCAGGGGGAAAGGAGGAGCAGAATACCATGACAACTCCTGAAAATGAAAAAAGAGTGACCACTGATGAGGCTTTGGATCTTTAAAATAGAAATCAATACTTATAGCATTGATTTCCTTGTGTAATTCATTCGAGAGCACATGCTGCTTATTGCCCTCAGAATCCTATGTTCTTATTTTATTTAGGGGTTTATTTTGAAAGCTCAGCAGTGTTTTAATGAAGAAGAAACCCCACATTGAGCTAATACAGCACCACTATGCACATTGAATGAAAACAGACAAAAAGAGAAAATAGCAAAACCAAAATGTATCCCCTTAAATATTGATGTCTTGTTGTTTAAGAACCTATGCAGATGATTAAGAAAACCCAAAATAGAGAATACGTGGCTAAAATAAGATGCTGCTGCAAGGATCCCAGCTCTGGGAATCATAAATGTACATGAAAATGCAATTCACAGTAGATTTGAAAGGTGAGCTTTACCTCCGGCGTACACTACTTTCTTCCAAGCCTGGGACTCCAGTATTCTGTCGTGGGGGTAGAATGTCTGACTGACCATGAAGAGGATCATTGCCACGGTGATAACCCTCAGCATGAGCATGCTTTCACCTGGCAGCAAGGAGGTACTGGCCAGGATCGCTGAGGAATAGGTGCAGGGCAGTCCACGATACATGAATGGGATCCCTGTGGACCAAACATAAATCAGTCTCAAGTGATTCCTGTTAACAATTAGAATGAAAACAAAGGGAGGCATCTCACGTCATCTACAACATAGACTAACAGCATATTTTGAGACTGTTCTTACCGCATGAGTAAAAACAGAGGCGCACAAACACAGACATGACATAACACAAGCACAGGATGGTGTCCAACAAGTCAGGAGTCCTCAGGAGCAACGACGTGGCGATCCCAAAGGTAGTAAAATCCGCATAATCATCAAGTTTTGCACCTGAAAACAAAAAAGATATGAGGTGAGATGGGATGAAGCCACAGTGGGAGAAACTGTATAAAAATAAAATAAATATAAAATCAGTTTGATTGGAGTTTACTGAGCATTTTTATAGGGTCCAGCAAAATGAGTGCCAATTTTCCAGACGTGTTACAGGAAGTTGGGGTGGGGACACATGAGCAATTGCAAAAATCTCCAGGTGGAAATTTCAGTGTCAGCCCAATAGGAACATCATTCTATAGACAACATTCTCCACTGTCCCTGTCTCTTTATCCAGCTGGAGCATGCAGCATGTTGTCAGCGGATGGCGATGAGGTGATTCTGGCCACGTGGTGGAATTCCACACAGCAGGGACAAACATTTTAGAAATTTCAGATATGCAGAGAACCCAAAGCAAAGGGATAAAATAGACAATTGGAGCATGATCCCATGGAATTATGCTGCTTAATCAGAAAGTGGTTGTTTAGTTGAAAAAATACACAGGACGAACAAAAACATCCATCTGCCAAGTTATGCAGAAAAAAAAATAACCAATACGGCCCTGAAATATGTAGCCAGCAATGCACTTTGGTGCGCCTGTGAACTATTTTGGGCTGCTGAGAAAGTGTTGACCTTTTGAACATGGACAGCAATTTTAAGAGGCTATTGGTGCTTTCTGGTATACAATATGACGCAGCAATATTTTGAGAACTTGTCAATAGTTAGTTGGGCATGATCTGGATATGCATATGGGACCACAAAGTACATATGTCATAGTACTATAGATGGTAAAATTATCCAATGTGTTGTTTCAGAGTTTAAGGGCCATCCTTAAACTCTTCTAAACTCTGTGTAGAAGATCCAGATAAAGAACTGCGCAACACTGTCATCAACCCAGCTGAAGTTTATCTTTGGTAAGTTATTGACGACAGCACACAACTCACCCAGTGGGGAGCAGGCATTAAGTTGCCTGGCAACTGCTCCATCTGCCAAATCCAGCAGGTAGCCAATCAGAACCAGCCAGCAAGCAGCATGATGGTGCCTGGACAAAACAAAGTGAAACAGAAGGTTTAGCTGTGACAGCTCAAGTTATTTCAAAAGGTCAAATATATTTAGGCTGTCGCTGATGGCTGAGCGTGACTGAGTGTTACTATGCCTTTTCTTGAATGTGTTTAGTCACAAGAGGGCCCTCATGGCTACAATTTTCTATTGCCTCCAGCCCTTACCCACCTATCCAGATTATCTTGTCCATCTTGGACGTGTTGCCACACCAACCCTTGACTGTGACGGGCAATCTCAGCCCATCTTGGACTGAATCATAGTTCTCTTATTTATTATTATAAGTTCACCCTTATTTTGGAGGCGTTGGGGTGATGGTTCCTTTATTTGTCTGGATCACAAGCCATTTGTTGTTGTGGCACCGTAAACCCAGGCATATCATATTGGAACCTGGGCCTTGTCAAGTCTGTGTCCTCATCCAAAGCCTTTTTTAAGGTCAATCTGAGCCCTGCTAAAATGGGATTCTGAAACTTGGATATGTTGAGAAATTTTGCTTTAAATTTGGCTTGACCTTGTTCAGATGAGGGAACTCAAGCCTCATTAAGGTGAATACCTTTACCTGGACTGGGTGTCTGGCCTCACCCTCAGGGACAGGGTGAGAGGCACGGTTATCAATGAGGGACTCACAGCAGAGCCACTGCTCCTTTGCATTGAATGGAGTCAGATGAGGTGGCTCGGGCACTTAGTAAGCATGCCAACCAGTCATCTCCCTAGGGAGATACTCCGGGCATGTAAATTTGGGAGAAGGCCCCAAGGAAGACCCAGGTCATGCTGGAGGGATCCCCCAAGATGAGTTAGAGAAGAAAAGTGTGGGCTGAACTGTCTGCTACTAACAAGACCCAGACACAGATAAGTGGCAGAAAATGGATGGATGGATGGACTGAGTGAAATTGTTGTTCAAAAATCCTTAATCTCATTAACTCTGCCCTTTAGAGTTCAAATAATTCCTCTGGATTAATTCTGGCCTTGTTATGACGTAACAAAATAAAGTAAAATAAAATAAGTAAATAAAATAATAAAAACAGCCACAAACCATTTGAACAAACTTCACGCTATACACATACAAAACACTAAAACGTAAAATAAAATAACCAAAAGAGACAATAAAATCCACAAAAATGATGTTTGTATCTAAAATACATCACATGAACGGTAATATTGGCCTATACAAGTAAATCTGACTTCAAAGGATTATTATTATATTATTCGAAAATCCAAATACCAAAAGATGACGTCACGCAAAAGATATACGATTTTTTTTTTCCCGGAACACTGACGCTATCGCTAACGGTTTTAGACCAGCCAATCACAGCACCTCATCTTGGAATTGAACAGCCAATCAAATCCTTCGTAATACTCAACCCGGCCGCTTTCTATGAAAACCATGGCGACGATGCCAAACGGTGTTTGTTGTGTATAATAGTGGAAATACGGAAGCGGTTTATCCGTTTTCCTGTCATTTTTTCACTCACCCGTCAATGCTGCAGAGTATGGAGGACAGGCCCATGAGCAGGTTAGCAACCGACAGGGCGTTAGCCGCATTTTTACGGGCAAACTCTTTGACGTGGAGTCCTGTGGTCTGCCCACTCAGAAACAGTTTGTTGGTACACTGGAAGAAACCTAAGACCAAACAACACCAACAGTTAGTATGTGTGTGCGTAATGTCACACTAATCTGGTTAAAAATAATAACAAACCCATGTTCGGGTGAACTGTCACCTTACATGAGAGCTTTGCTGTTACTAATGAGGTATAATCTGGATTCACTAGTGATGGGCAGATGAGGGCTCATGGAGATTTTGGACTGTACCAATTAAACCGTTGTGAGTCAGCAGTTTTTCGGACTTATTCACAATAAAGCCTCAAACCGCAAATGTCTGCCTATCCTTTCTTCTTTATAATTGCCAATTATGGTAATTAACTATGGTGTATTATTTTCCCTACGTGGTTGAGGATCTAAAGCGCTAGGTACTATTTGTCGAAGTTGGGACAAAATGATTTTAGGTATATAAAAAATAGATTTTTGCTTTTCTTTAGGAAAGTGTCTGTGCCGAATGACAATGATAAAATCAGTGATACTGTTGGAGATGACCTGGAGGGGGTGCTTCCGTTTTAACCTTTTGTTTTATTTTGGAATAAACAAATCTGCTCACTTGAAGGTTCCTGTTGGTTGACAGTGAATTTTGTGTGGGGGTGCTTCAGTTTTAACCTTTTGTTTTATTTTGGAATAAACAGATCTGTTCACTTGAAGGTTTCTGCTGGTTGACAGTGACTAACTGATAACATATCAAAGTGACCTCTATCATCAGACGCTCGTCTCTTACCGGTACGAGAACCACCTGTACTCGTCATATTGATGAATTCCACCCACAACACATTTTGACCCACGTGTTGCAATTCATTCATTTGGGGTTTCAGACTCTGGTAGGCCAGAATAACTGGGATCGGTTTAAACGTCCGTTACGTAATCGTACTTCAAACGTCAAAAGTCAGATTGCGACGTAAACGCGGAACGAGCTCCGACGCATCATCAATCCCATCACTACTGGATGCAAACCTTAGATGCCACCTATGAGCGGAAAAATTGTACAATTTAGTGATCTTACTGCATTGTGAATATTAACGAACAATATTCTATAGACAATCGAGAATGGATCCACATTACTATTATTAGCTATTATTACTATTAAAATTAGGTTACTGTAGCAAATGTGTGCGTTTTATCCCCATCTTATGGAATAGAAGCGTCACTTACCAAGATGTTTGTTTATTGGATGGATGCCAACCTTATAATACATTCAAATGCATCTGTTACATTCATACAAACAGGGCTGCATGCAACGTTAAAGCATTCATCTATAGTGTATACATATAGCTGAAAATCAACTGCCATAAGTATATGCATGTAAATTTTAACATTGATAATCCTGGAAAAGAAAATTTTTAAAGTGCAACATTTAAACAATGCATTTGAGGCGTGCTAGCAATCAAATGGGTGAATTATCAGCACACAATTACTACAGAGGGACGGGTATGGACATAAGAGGACTACTAGACAGTAACTGTGAGCTGGATCTACTCTATTGACACAGAGATCAATTAGCCTATTAGTCTGATCAGACAGTGACCAGAGACAAAGACCCACACAGCTTACTGTCCTAATCTATTAATGGCATAAAGATGAAACTACAGCTTAGTTTCCTTGTGGAGATTCTTTATATGAGCTTATACTTCAAATGCATGGTGTCATCTCCTTAAAAGTGCTACTATATTTCATTGAGCTTATCTTTTCTCTGTTATGTGCAGTTCATATTTTTCAAGATAGATTACAAGTTGTTTTGTACTTGTGTAAAAATTTGCAAAAAACAATGAATGTCAGTTTTTCTGTCTGTCTAGTTTGAGTTAGAAAAACTGACATTCATTGTTTTTTGCAAATCTCTGTCTAGTGTGAGTTTAGATTTGTTCTTAAATCATCGTGCTACCCCAGACAAGATGTAATGCTGAAAAATTTATAAATATATAAAATGCTGTCGCAACCCTTCATCTGCTTTTCCCCCTGAACTTCCTGTGATTCCAAAGCCGGTCGAGTTCATGATACTCTTCATCTGAAAGAAAACAGCGCATGAGATACAGCAGAAAGCCAACAATAAGTTATACTTTTACTTGACAGCATGCATTTGGACCTTCTACATAACTGTTGGAAAGCCACGCATCCAACTCATCTGTTGGTTTTTAATACACCGCCTTGGTCACTTATAAACCTGCAACCAAGATGGTCACATTTTCTTGAAGGTCTCTATTACTGGATTGCTGCCTAATGGGAGCAAATTCTAATCGGAAGGGCCACGTTCATGTATTATGTTACCTGGTAACTACTAAAAGCAAAATGAAAAATACACATAATTCTACATTATTTACCTTCCAATATTAATTTATATGAGCTGTGTTGAAAATGAATGTTCATGAAATTGTTATTAAATCTGACTAACAAAGACGGACATAAACAGCAAACAAAGTTCTGTTGAAATGTGTTGGTTTGTTTATTAAGTTACATGCCAAGGACATTGTGCACTAACCCCATGCACACTGCACTGGTAATTAAGTACACTAAAGGCAAAAGTATTGGGATATTTAAAGGATTTTGGATTTGGATTTTGGTCCTTAGACCTACTGTTGGTTATTTCAGAGTTTAATAGGTTAATTAATGTGTCAAAGTTAGCCGAGATGTAGTCTCCGCTCAAGCACTTTCAAAAAGTCAAAGATGAGCAATAAACAAAACAAGGACAAGAATGTAGAACAACCCGCAGAGGTCTGTGAACGAGCTTGATACATACATGTTACACAAACGTGTGAGTACTCTGTCCAAAAATAAAAAATGGGTATTCCTACACAGATTTTAGACATTAGATTATTAATGTCTGTATACTGAAATTATGAACTATTTGATTGTAGTCTTGTGCAGAACTTTGGTAAATGCATTATATGACTGCATAATGTATCTATATTTGCACTCTCTGGTACTCATGTCCATGCATGTAGGTAATCCAGCTATACAGTAATCTAGATTTTAACAAAGATATGTGTGTTCTTACCAGAGGATGGAGTCAGGAGGATCATGATTGTCTCTCAGTCAGCTTACAGTACAAACAGCTAAAAAAAAAAAAAAAATCACTTTATACTGTGTATTTTGTAACATATATACTTTGTGGTACATTATAAATAAAAATATTTGCCTATGGATAAGAATATATGGGAATCATTCAGTTTCGGTGCCCTGTCTTTTAGCTAAGAGGTAATTTTCTCTCTCACAGATGTAGCACAGGTGTATCTATTACTGAGGTGTAACTGTAACGTTGTATCAATTACATTTACAAGTAATGACAGCACCTCAAACACATAAATAATCCGTGTCCACCTTAGCAGCGATGATTGTCAGGTACATTTTTTTATTTACTGTTTACGAGCTGCACGGTAGGGGGTTGTTAATGCGCCTTAATCTACACCTGGGCTCTGTTCATTGGACATTTCTGCGTATAAAAAGACAAAAACAGACGTAAGAAAGGCGTCCATCTTGCACAGGATATGCGGCTGAATTTTCTGCACTTGTGTTACATCTAAGCACCTTTGACTCGAGCAATGTTTTGCTACTGCGTAACAACAATTGATAGAATAGCTTCGTAAAATAAAGGGTAGAGCAAAGTTTGACGCTAATCATGTCATTTTTTTCTCCTAGTTATGAAGACAAACACACATCCGTCTGGGCTTACCTTAAACGACCTCCACAGACTATAACAAATAAATGATGGGGAGCTCTAAGTGCGTAGCGACCCGACTCTTATCTTCACTCTCCTTTTTTTTTCTTTTTTTTTTTTTTTTTTTTTTTTGTCGTCACTTTCTCGTCTTTTATACGTAGAGCATCTTATTAGAATGTGGATGTTTACCTGTCAAGATGCGGTTGTGATTTCAGCGGGTCCTTTTTAAAGCGCTGGAATATTCCACCGGAAATGACGTCCACAGTACTTCTAGTTTTTTCTGTGAGATTCTTCGTTTGTGATTGATCAAACGTGAAAAACGTTTTTATTTCAATGGTGCGTGGGGGCTAAAAAAAATCGAATATTATTTATTATTAACTTCTATTTGTTTGGATTAAATTGGATTAAACGTTGCATGCTGCAACCTTGCATATTTTTACATTTATATTTTCTTATTTTATTTTTATTTTTATCCTACCGTGGGCCCTTGAGAAACGCAATTTCAATCCTCTGTATGTGTTACACATATTGCAGAATTGACAATAAAGCTACCTTGTACCTTGTACCTTGTGCCTTTACTATGAGGTCACCACCAATGGTTCCATCTTCATGATATTTTCATTTCAAATTCTAATTCAATAAAAATGGCACAGCTTTAAAAAGTCAGGATCACCAAAAAAATTTCTTTGTCTTTAATTTTTATTATTTCATATATTTTTACATTTATTTTATTTCATTTATTTTTCCCAACTTTTGTAGAAATGCCATATACTCAATTACAAATGGGTCACTGATGTGAAATTAGCTCATAAAAAAATCCATTCAATAACACTAAACTGCCTTAAAGTGGACTTAATTAGCAATTAATACACTAGTGCTTATGGGGTAAAAATAAATAAATTGATAAAATAAAATATCATAGACACTGACATACAGATACACATAGGACGTTTCTTCGTGTGATATTTAAACTTGGACAACAGATGAAAATATGTCAGACCACACGATAACATGACACGACACATCAGAAAAGTGTAACACACTGTTTGAGCTGGGGGATTGAGACAAAATATTTTACATTCACAAAAAATAATCATTAAAAGACAATTTTTCAATAATTTCATTAACGTTATATCCTCTCCAAATACCCCAAACCATTAATTCACTGTCTGTGGTCTATGTGCCACAGATGTTGCGTGGAGCGCCCCCTTGTGGTTCACAAGGTCGTGGCTTGTGTGTGATGTAGGGCTTTTTGTTTGGGAACCGCTGTACTTTTTTCTTTTTTTTCTTTTTTGTATTTTATTAACTTTATTTCAGAGAACCACTGTCCTGAAGAAGTTTACTTTTGTGTGATGTCCTCATTGGTTACCCTACGCAGAAATCTGTTGGGCAGGTAAAGCGAACCTTGTAGTCTTGACAGCGTTTTCCTCCAGGCTGCTCAACATTCACACAGGCAAAACCTCGGGCAGCATCATACCTGTAAAACATAATTATTATTGTTTTTTAAATCTTTTAACTGGAAATTATGTCTGGTTTTGCAGACATGGTATGGCATAATTGCCCTTTTAACCACCCACAACCGAGAAATTTGATGATGGTCTGATCGTCTTGTAACTCACACTTGGAAGACATCACCGGCCTTTTGCGCTGGGACCCCGGACACTGTCATTGCTTCGATGGCCAAAGGCTGGGAGCAGATTTGACTGGGGTATGACATCTGAATCTGGAGGAGGGTCTCATAGTCCCCTCGTCTGGTCGGATTGTCCAAGTTAAACCAGCGTGTCCTGCAACCTGGCGTGCAAACACAGAATCTCCTCATCCTAGACACTCATACAAAAGCTTGACCCAGATTTAAATCTAGTCTGAGACATTTGTTGCATGTTATTACCGTCACCCTCCATATGTTTATGTGACTTTCTCATATAAACTGTCCAATAAAGACAGAATTACCAGAAGAGGACCAATTAGATGATCTTAAAAGACACCAACACCAACATCAGCTTGGCGCAAATCAAGAGAAATCCAAGTTACATCTACATTGTTGTCTAATCTACAGTTGTTGCCACAGAAAGCAACAATAGAAACCTCGATTTACCTTGACAAAAATCCGAGGGACAGGTGAGCATCACTTGGTAATCCTTACACTGTCTGCTCTCCTGTGCTTCATTGAGGCACACAAACCCAAAAGTGACATCATAGCTGAAACATGCAAGAAGAGACACAGTGCAGATTATGACACACACTTATATACAAAACTGTGTGTCTACTAACCAGACGATGCACTTACGAGAGGAAAATGTCCCCAGTGTATTTGGCAGACATTCCAGATGTGGTCTTTGCTTCAATGCTGATTGGGTTTTTACAGATCTGACCAGGGAACATCTGCAGTAGATGCGGAATGGACTCCATGTCGCCCTCTGTTGTCGGGTTGTCACTGCTCAGCCACCGGGTTCGACACTCCTCTGCCACTAAGGGGAGTTAGAAATGGACATCACTCAGTTCACCCAAATCTGACAGAAAAGATGTCTACTTTTGTCTTTAAATTGTATTGGTTTTCTGGTCTGTGATCAGACCAAAGGAAGAGGAGCTCGAGTTGGCTACCTTGACAGAATTCTGCAGGACACGTAAACCTGACTTTGTAGTCCTCACACTCCTTGTGATCCTGTTCTGCATTTACACATGCAAACCCATGGGTGGCATCATAGCTGCAATGAAGAGGAAAGACATGTGATGACACTGTCGGTGTGTCATCTTCAACAGTCAGTCGTTTTGTTGAAGATTTTCACTCCCTCATTGCCCTCACATTAAAAAATGATCCGAGGTGCTGGAGGCTGGTTTTCCAGAGGTGGTCTGGACCTCAATAGCGATTGGCTGAGCACAGATTTCCTTTGGGTATGAGACGAGGAGGTCACTGAGGATCTCATAGTCTCCATTTCCTGTTGGATCGTCATAATCGAACCAGCGCGTTGTGCATTCTGTGAAAATGAATAATCGTAGGATACATCAACATGAAATACCATTGTTGAACACTGAATATGTTTTTCTATCATTACACTCGTGCAGTGCAGTGCAGTGGTTCTCAAACTGCAGTATGTGTACCACAAAATGAAAATTTGGAGGCAATTTCCAAACAGAATCAAAATGATCTCACCTTACGCACGAATACAATGGGTTAAGAATTAGATTAACTCAGTGAGATAGTACTTGGTTTGAAGTTTGAGAACCACTGATTTTGTGTATAGCTTAGTTTACCTGAACAGAAGTGTCCGGTGCAGGTGAATTTGACCTTGTAGTCATAACATCTCTCCCATTTCTGTTCTGCATTGAGGCACACAAAGCCCTCTGATGCACTGTAGCTTCAAAACACACACATCCCATCCTAATATTAAACACAGCTCGGGTTCACAATTGATGAGAAGAAGAAGCAAAGAAGTTTAAGTCGGGAAGAATGTAGTTTCATTATGTCTCAAAAATTAACAAAAATATTCAATGTGTTTTACTTTGAAAGTCATGGATAAAAAGGGAAATCTTTACATATGGAAGGTGTTCTTGGTATGTCGAGATTTAATCCCAGAAATAGTCTGAGCCTCTACGTCCACAGGGTCGGAGCAGATCCTCGTCCTGTGGTTCCTTCTCAAGTCACTCAAGAGCTCTGAGTCACCTTCACTAGAAACATCTCCATCATCGAACCAGGCAGTCTTACAGGCTGTCGGCAGGAAGGAGGGAGTTAGAAATCATACAAAAGAGCTCCAGGAGCCTCTTCGTATTTCTGCTTGGCTTATAAATAAATTAATTCACAAGATGTCCTCCATAGGTAACTTGGCTTACTTTCTGAAGCATCAACAAGGATCTGATGGTCTGGAGAGGGGAAATACAGGACAAGCATTTCTTACTTCCTTGCATTTTTTCTGTCCTCTTGAAATAAATGCACCATTTATCAAATGTATTACCTGATACAAGAAGGCACCAAAGTGCAAAGCCCTAGAATAAAGAAAATAAAATCTTTTGCAATAAAATGAGTTAATTTACATCCTGTCAATCACCAGCAGTTGCAATAGACTGTTTATTTGTTTTTACATCCAAAGATACAAACTACTGATGAAGCATCTGAAATTTAAATGAACATACAGTGGGTGTTGTAACTGTATGTCAAAACTCAACAAGCTAAATAAGCCTATAAGGTACCTGAAAGAGCAACATGAGTCTTCTTCCAGGAGTCTTGGAGGGAGAAGAATATATATATTTCAATATAAAGTACGTACAGGACACGCAGTAAGAAATTTTCCATGAAATTTCCTCTCTACTCACAGCTTTGGTCTTATATGAAATGAGATGGTCCGTGAAGTCGGGATGCAGGTGTAATAATAGATGAAGGTAAAATTGTGAAGAGTAGACAAGTCCTGTCCCACATCATCATCATCGTTTGTCACCTCCTCTGCCCCACAAACACACTCCTACACTGATTATCTCAGAGGGTTCAAGTTTCTACACATCGTCCTCCTCCTCCTCCCAGTCCCATCTCTCAGTGGAATTTCATTGATAAAGACAATGGAGTAAGCTATTTTGTTAAAGGTCACCGTTTCCACCTAATAATAAGAGCGGCACTTTGTTGTCAGCCGCTTGAGACGAGAATTATAAAGATAAAAGTTCGTTATTGATCCTTATTTTTCATTGTGTTCATATTTTGTTATATAATCTCACATTAGTTGTTACATACAAACATAATGAACATGTTTGTCAAAGTTTATCAAAGTAACTCCAAGCATTCTACCATACTTTAAATTTCAAAAGTTGCAAGAATGTTCATGTAGATTTTTCTTTCATCAGTTAGACAGATAGACAGACAGACAGACAGACAGACAGAGAGACAGACAGACAGAGAGACAGACAGATAGATAGGTC
>OMNV01000057.1:155227-195714 GCA_900303265.1 Brotula barbata | reverse complement strand
CCGGAGCACCGGATCCGCGCCGGTTTACGGTATCCTCCCGTATTTTAGCGCTCGTCGCGGTGGAGCTGAGAACAGCGGAGTTTCCTCTGCTGCTGCTGAACAGCGGACATGTGGTGAAGACGTAGCTACAGACCGGTCACTGTCTCAGGTGCATTTAGTTATTATAGGACTTCAACCTCAGAGCTCTCTGTCTTCAGCCATGACCGAGCCAGTGTAAACATTAGCACATGGCTACCAGGACGGCTACGGAGCCCAAGCCGCAGCCCCTTCCAGAGAGATGGACGTGAACTAGGCGTAGTGAGGTGCAGCTCATTACAATAAAGAGACAGGCCCTGAAACAGACCTTTCTGAACAGAGCTGTTTTTAGCTGATAAAGAGAGAACTACAATATTTGATCCAAGGGCAATTTTGACCGAAGCATGTCACAGACATGTCTTTAACACACCTGGGAACTATTTTAATTTGTGGAAAAGGGGCATAATATGGGACCTTTAAGTTGTAGACACAGAAAAACTGAAGGTTGGGTCCATAGCAGGTGTTTTTTGGACATATAAAGCCCTCTGAGACCTTTCATACAATAAATAAACTTTACTTGAGTTTTCACATGATGTTGATACTTGAACACTTCCAAGTTGACAGTACCACAATACCTACTCCTTAGCAGTGGGGGGCGCTAGTGTAGTCTTTACGTTTACCAATCATCCAAATGGAAAAACAAAAAAAGAAGAAACATTAACCAGCGTGCTATAGCCAAGCTGGCCACTAAAATGAAGAAAAACACTGTCAAATTTATGAGGCGGGAGGTCAGCTCAACAGAGTTTTGCTCAGTCCCCCTTTGCTCTTCCTCAGCTAAGTTCTCAACCGTGAGCTTTCACTCCTTTCCAGCTGATGCTGAGCTTAGGGCAAAGTGGGAAGTTAACATTCGAAGGGAGGGGTTCACCGTCACCAATCGTTCCAAGGTGTGTAGCAGGCATTTTCTAGCAGAAGATAAGATCGAAACTCCGAGTGGAATTCATCGTATTAGAAAGGGGGCATTGCCTGTCTTATTCGAGTGGAATGGCTATCAAGTCCGAGAACAGGTGAGAGTCCGGGACTGAAGAGAAGGACCTGTGGCTAACTGCAAACGCCTGAAGACATTTAAGTGATTATAAAAACAAAAACGCTTAAAAAACAAAACAAAACCTCAAAACAAAGTCTGTATACTAAAACGAATGGTTAAATGCTATTAACAATATATACAAAGCTAACTTTGAAAAAGCACTGTGTATGGATCAGGTTGGAGGCGAAGGTAATAGTCAAGCGTTGACAGGAAGTAAACAGACGGGCAGCGTGGAAAACGGAAACACGTCAAACTACATTGTGCAAGTATAGAACTGCAGGGCAGCAAGAATGCAGAAAGGCCCGCTTAAAAACTTAAGCTAAGGACACATAACTTTTCCTCTGAATTTGGACTGGTCTAAGTTAGAGAGTATATTGCAAAAAGATAAAACACTAAATAATGGCGACTACGGAAACTGACAATGGACAACAACGCCTGGCCGCCAATCAAGTCTCGGCTGCCCAAGTTACTGGCGCGGTAATTTTCTGCACGTTGTTGCAACAGTAGAAGGACAGACAGTTAAAATGTCGAGGTGATCTTGCAGTGCATAAAGTACAAAAGGTGTATGTTGAGCATTGTTGTTAGTTACCGTGCCGTGTGAACATCGATAACATCAATGTTAGCTAGCTATCAGCCACGAAGAAGTGCGTTCAGCATGCTAGCATTAGCCCAGAACAAACTGCGCGCTGGCTGTCCTCTTTTATATCTGGTCTGTACAGTAGGCTATATGGTGGATTTTTGCTAGTTAATAAAATCCTCTTTAAAAAATCCCACTCTGAGTCATTTTGCAAGGTATCAGCGGAATAGGCGCGCTTGCAGTTGTCCACAAGTCTGTTTACATTGTACAAGCAGTGTTTGTTTATATCCGCTATCTTGTGCCGTCTCATTTTGTCATCATTCACAGTCGAGCCTTAGAGAAAGAACACTAAATGGACGAAAGCTGAAGTCATATGCTGGCCATTGATTTAGCCTCACGTTGCACAGGTTGTGGATTCGCTTGGCTAAGTTGTCCCCTCTATTAAATAGTTATTGTAGTCTCACTGTTATAGAGAACACAGTAAGCGCTTCACTACTGCGTAACTAACAGTTATGAATCTAACTAATCATATATTATTAATTCTCATAATTTTGAAACATTCAGTCTCTGATTTAATTTAACTGGTATTGTCTTTGCAGCGTCTAGTATGTCTGTAACTGCATGTTTATGCTGTTGTTTTAACCAGGCCACCATTAAAATGGATGGAAAAATAGAATGTTATTTGGAATGTTATGACTAGTCGGAAGCTTGTTACATTTACATTAGGTGTGTCAATTTCATAGTGATGAATGGGGTGCGGTTTTTGACCATCATGTCAAGTTAAACTTGGCCACGTATCCATACAAGTTCACGAGCCATGTAAGACAGGGAGGGATGTGGATGTGTGACTAGTGAATCTTTTCACCTATAGTGTGTTCTCATATTGGGTCTAAGTGTGTTCTCATAGTGTAACTTCATTCAACATGCTAATACTCAGCCTTGTTGATTAGAGTTCACTTTTAAAATCACGAGACATTGATGAGTGATTGTGGTGTCTGATATATTTTTTGATATTGTCATGTAGGTACAAGAAGGGTCTGAGAGAGAGTGCATGGAAGCTGTGTCAGAGTCAGGTGCATCAGCAAATGTGGGAGACGTGGAATCCCCAGCACTGCCTAAACATGAAGAGGAAGAAGAGGATGATACCGGTGCAATATCTGCTGAAACTGCGGTTGAGGAGGTCCAGTGTCCTGTATCTCAGTCTGTTCTCAATCCATCCTCCGCGGAAGGCTTTGGCTCTATTGCAGACACAGACAGCACAATTTTATTTGATGATGAGCCCAAATGTACCTCTAATAGTGAAAAAGATGGCACAGGACATGAATCTGAGAATGAAGCAAAGGCGGTGGAAGTTAGAGACACCTGCTTAGAGAAAGAAAGCGCAGACACTAACAGCGTAGACACTGACATGGACACAACCTGTGCGGACAGGGCAGCAAACCACTGCAGTACGGATGAAAAGATGGACCCAGATGTAGATACTAATGCGGACGGTGAAACAAACGAAGACATGGTGACTGCTGGCAGTAAAATAGTGGATTTCTCTGCCAGTGACCTTGATGAAATGATGGACATTGGAACAGTCGACCAACAGGAGCAAGAAGCTCAGATGAAAGAAGATGAGGATAATGATGAGTCAGGCACAGAGAACAGCACTTCCTCTGCTGTATTGAATGAAGGTAAAGTAAACTGGAAGATGCATGTTATTATTCATCCTATTTAGTCAATCACATAGTTCAGTAAACTAAAAAGTTTCATTGTTTTGGCGCAGAGTAATATATCCAGTCAATGGGAGTACTGGCCCACTGCTGGACTGCAGAGCGCCATCTATTGGGCTGCGGAAGCAATGGTACTACCAAATGCTTGTGCTCAAAAATTAACATAATAATAAAGAAAAACATCAAATCCAAATGCACCATTTCACTGACACGTTAAGATTGAATTAGTCACACTTAGCCAGACCACAATCACAGGTGTCCTCAGCGCACTAACCCTTGCAAATTAGTGTCAGAGGAGTGTTAAAACTCCACAAACAACACAATCTATTTTGTCCAAGTTGTGATAGAGCACAATGAGAGGCGAAAGTGAAATAATTATTAAATAATACTGTCATACATCTTCATGCACTATTTTATCACTTCACTAACAGTCGTCTTTTTTTCTGATTTTGCAACAATAACAAAAAAAACACTAAAATTGTGTACTCTTTTTAATATCCCACTCACAATTGTGTAAACTCAGTTGAAATAGAAGAGAACAGGAACTTTGCTGCCGGAGTAGACGATGTGAAGCCCAGTCCGTCACTACAGCACACGGAGGAAGACCAATCAGAGGAAACGAAAGTACCTGTAGAATTACAGCCTCGATCTTCATCATGTGAATCCGCAGCCAGTTTAGGTGAGAGGTTTGCCTGCAGTGAATCAACTTTTAGATTAGTCTGAATATTAAAGAGTAAAGACAGTAATTATGTCCTTAACCTTTTGTGCCTGAGGCTTGTGGAATAAATTGTTGCTTTGGTTGTCTTATCTATGTTGTATTTATTTTGTCTCATAGGAAGGGAGAGCTCGCCATCATTGGCTTTGTTAAATGGGATGAAATTAGTCAGGCTTTCAATACCAAGGTTAGACAGTGTAAGTATTTGGTCTTTCCCTAACCTTTTTGTCCAGTAAAAATTACAAAAGTGAATGGAGCTGAATCCAAACTAGGTGTCATACTTGGGTGTGAAATACACCCAAATTGTGTATCAATTAAAATCGAGATAATCAAATTCGCAGCAATAAATGTAAAGAATATTTTTCTTTTCCCGTCTTCACCAGGAGACACTGAAGGCTCAAACCCAGTCAGTCAAGCAGTCATGTTCTCCACCTTTGGTCAAGGTGAAGGATGAACCTGAGGATGAGGAGTACGAACAGGCTCTACTATCCTCTACATCCACAGCTAGTGTGAAAGATGAGCCTGATCCTGCAAAGGTGAGATACATATAAGGAATTTCAAACTAAAGCCACCCATTTTGATAGATTAGTCAGGATCTTATTGTTTATGAGACTTTGTTATTAATGCCTCCGAACCTCCTGTTCATTGATTAAGTATAGTAACGTATTTAAAAAGACCAGTTTGATCAAAACATCGTCCTACATTCACCATGTTCACCTGTCTTATGTCCTCATATTTCAAAGTCTTCTCAAAATTTATAATACCCCTGTGAAGACTAAAATGTTGAACTATAATGTGTTTTTTCCACTGCTGGGAATCCACCCTCCACATTCTTCTGCTTCTTGTTCTGTTATGTTTTGTTTTTGAGCGGTTTCCGGCTCGTTATGATGTGTATGGCGCAGTTGGCGTCAGTAGAGTAGATGGTTCTCTAGTCACGTCCTGAGGAGGCGTGTTCAGACAGGCAGTCTGATCTCATGAGGCACAGACTCTGAATGTGGTCTGAGCTCCCTGATCTCAGAACGCACTGTTGCATTCAGACTTGTACTTATTTGAGATCAAATAGCTCAGATCAGATTTTAATATCAGGTTTGAATGGGGTCTTACTCCATATTTGACTTGCATACTGTAGAACTGTTATCACTGGGTGCTGTCTCACATAATTGCTGTTGACAGGAGGACTTTCCTGTGACCAGAAACGCTGCATCTCCACAGTTCACAGCCCAAACCGCACCTACCCTCAACCCCACAGCACCGCTAGTGTCCTGCTCCCACTGCAACAAGAACCTGATAAAAGGACAGACAGCTTTCCAGAGGAAAGGCTCTCCAGCGCTCTTCTGCTCCACGGAGTGTCTCAACTCATCTGTGACCATAGTTAAAACCGTCACCAGGCTCTGTCACAACTGCCAAAAGTGAGTTTGTGTGCAGACAACTCAAATTGTCAGATTAGACACTTAGATTCCATTTGATATTATTATTGTTGTTGTTGTTGTTATTATTAATACTATTACTATTACTATTAATGCTGACAGAACCCAACCAGTTTGTGGGCAAAACTTCTCTTATAGATTATCAGACTGTCGCCTGAAGTTAAAGTTAGTATGAGGAGGTATGCTTATAGTAACTGGATCACTTGAGTTAAGTCTGCTATTTATAAGCCTACGTGCAAAAAGGTTTGAGTCAAAGTCAATACCTAATGTAGAGGCAATTTAAAGGATGTGTTTTTATTGTCATCCCTCCTCGTGTCTGTCAGGGTTATCTTGCCACCGCACGATGTCCTTATGGCTCCAGTGGATTCCCAAGGAATTCTGAAGGACTTCTGCAGCCCGAATTGTCTGTCCACTTTCAAATGCAACAGAAATGCCTCCAACAAAATGTCACAACACTCATTATCATCACAGTCAGCCTGCAGCATGTGCAGCAAATACAGCATTGTAAGCAAAACGCAATGTATAACCTTCAAAGTGTAACCCTTTTTTGTTAATGTTCACAATCTGAGTTATCAACTTTACTTGAAGAGCTTCTAATAAAACTAATATGATGCCACTGAAACCTTTTAAGCTACTGCCCCTATTCACAGCCATTTACCTCTGGAATAAAATGCATAATGCTTCTGTCCATACTCTTGCAGGCCAAGCACGAGGTGGTCTTGAGCGGTGCCGTCCACAAGATTTGCAATGACGCCTGCTTTAGTCGTTTCCGTGTCTTGAACAACCTGTCCATGGCAAGCTGTGGAAACTGTGGGTCATACTGCCATGACAAACCGCTCATGCTGAAGATGGATGATTCCAGCAAAACCATGTGCAATGCAGAATGTATGGCTAAGTTCAAAGAGGTACAGAAATTCAAACAGAAATAGAAAAAAAGCACAAATGCACCTTCCTGTTGTAGAGACTGTAGTTTAATATAGCAATAGTCAGTGTCGAGTTCTTGTAACAATTATTTTGTTTTCATTTGTTTACAGAACAATAATACTCCTCAGACTTGTGCAATGTGTCGCACGTCTCAGTTGATATCACAGATGATTGACAACCAAGGCAGTGATGGTGTGGTGTCCCTCTTCTGTAGTAGCAGTTGTGTGATGGCATACAAGGTTCAGACTGTTAGCACATCAGGTACTGAACAATAATGGTCCTTTGTCTTTCCTTTTCTATCACCACTTCCAAGGTAGCAACTCGGTGTGATTTGGGTACTGCTGGGGCTTTATCATTTGATTTAATCACCACTGGAGTATCCTATTACTGAAACTCTCTCCATATAGGTTTAATTGTAAGGTAATTGGAGGCTCTATGCATAGGGCAATCAGCTTAAAATTCTTCTGCAATGTCTTAATTTAATGTGAACTTTCTAGTACTGTGCAACACGTTCTCCACCACTTTCTGTCTACTGTTAAACCAGGACTACCACTAATGTAAAGGAATGATGACTCTTCCCCAAAGACACTAAAATGTCCAACCCATGCATGCAGTTTCTTTTGAAACGTTCTTTCTAGTGCAGATTTCAGTTGGCCTGTTATTTTGGTGGTCCTGCATTAAACTCCTTCCTTTTCCACAGGTACCAGGGTAAAATGTGATAGCTGTGGTAAAAATACAATACCTGCTTATCACCTGGCCATGTCGGATACCTCCATCAGGAACTTCTGCAATCTTCCATGTGTCATGGCTTTTCAGGTAATGAGGGTTGCTCACTGTAATATTAGCATATTTTAGTATCTCTTCGGTGTGAGATTACATCATTTAAAAATTAGCCCCAGTAATATGTGAGAGGCCCATTTTTCACCTCCTCTGTTGTTTTTCTCTACCACAGGCGAAATTCAAGAATTCGAAGAAACAGTTGAATGTTTTCACCAATTTACCAGTAGCATCCACACAGATCCAGACAGCCAAAGCGAACCAGAAAGATGCTTCTAAAAGAAGAGCGATAGTGAAGTGTTGTCATTGTTCCCGTCTGATAACCCGTAAACCCGAACTCATCCAGATTGAGGTAACTTGTTTGTGGCATAAACAGTATTCATGAATAATGATTTTACAGTTGATTGTATGGCTCTAAATTGAAGAAAAATTACATGGGTTTAAAAGAGTTGACAGTGTGGTGAAAGTTTGGAGATAAATTTAAATGGATCCCATTTATCTGTGTGTACGAACAAAGTTTGTAGATACAAAATTTTGCAGTTATGAAAATATGCTCAGGACTGCCTGTTAACACCTTCGTCAAGCTAGACAAAGAGGCTTCTTAGAAAGGTTTTTGTGACTGCAAATGCACATGGAGTCTACAGTAATACCAACATTGTTGAAAAAATAAAAAGTTTTGTGTTTTAACTCTGTTTGCAGGACAAGACAATTGTTGTGTGTAGCTTTTTATGTTCGCAGCGGTTTAAGATTTCCAAAAATGTGATGAACCAGTGTGAATATTGTAAGATTGAAAAGATTGCCACAGATGCCAAGAGAGTTAATGACAAAGACTGCTACTTCTGCAGTGATGGTAAGGAACCACGTACAGTGTTTATTATTTTAATCCTGGTTAATATAATTCATTCATGAGTTGTTTGCTGTCCAGCTTCTTTGATTTAAAATAACAGTGATGCGTCACATTATTGCTGCTTTACAGATTTGCCACATTCAGATTTAACCCACTCATTTTGATTTTTCACTCTCCTCCCTCTAAGGGTGTAAGCTGCTCTTCACACACGACCTGTCTAAAATGTGGGGGAAATACTGTCGCTCCTGTGCTTTCTGCCTCTCCGTCTCTAAGAAACTGGTGACAGCTCAGTATGGAGGCACAAATGAGGAGTTCTGCTCTGATGAATGCAGGTCCAGATACACTATGCTCTTCTGCCACGTAAGTGACCCTGAAAGCTGCAGTTAATTGAAAGCAGTATTACATTATGAATGTCTGTAATTGTGCATATATGATTTTTGCTTCTTGTTAGGTTGCCAAGTGTGACAGTTGTGGTCGGAAAGGAAAGCTAAATGAGAGTCTTGCATTGCTGGGTGAGGTCAAACACTTCTGTGACCTGACTTGTCTGCTACACTTCTGCTCTGATAATGCGTCCACGTGGTGCCAGGTCTACACTGCAGGTATATGTTCAGCCAATCAAACCAGCTATTTCTGTCGCACTTTTCATACACAAATGCAACTCGTTTTACAGAGTTGATTGACAAATACTGTACAAATTCCATACAATCCTCACCAAGTTTAGGAAAAAATATATTTTAGTCAAGTCTTGTTCAAAGTATTTTCTTATTTTGTGGCATTGATTTCCGACATTGCATTTTTATGGCTGGTTACTAATATCGCAACTGACTCTTCTGTTTGTGTTGCTTCATTTCCTCAACTTGCAGACACAGAGGAGGCTACGCCAGTCATCGCCAATGTTGTCTCACTTGCTAGCACTCAAACGGGGAAATCCAACGCCTCAAACAGGACTGCCCAGCAAAGTACACACACATACACACACACACAGACACAGACACACAGACAGACAGACCCTAAAGCCCTTGCTGGTTGTAAAGGTTTGCTCAGTTTTTACTTTTTGTTTACTTGTACTCTGTCTCCACAGGCACTGTGTCTAAGAATCAAGGGAAGAACTCTGGTATAAGTGTAAGTCTAAAGATTAATTAAAAGAAAATTAATATTCTTCCTGTTATTTTGGAGGCGTTGTGTTCTTATGGTTTTCTTGTGCTGCAGGTCGGTATTCAGACAGATGCAACAAAGACTCCGCCTCTCAAGAACTTGAAGAACAAAGCTCTGCTTTGCAAACCTTTGGTGCAACACAAAGGGATCTCCTGTAAAGCGCAGACTGTTGACATTGAGGTGCAGACAGGTAAATCAACATCCAGATATTGTGCCGCTGTAACAGGACCACTATGTGTATCATCATTTAACTATTATGTGCCCCAATCACACTGTGGCCCATTCAAACATCATGTAATATATTTACACATGAAAGTAATATAGTCTTAGTCTTAATGGGATTTTAGCATCGATTGCCTTTTATATAACTTTAGATGCTACCAAAAAATATGTATTTTTTTAAGCTTGATTTTGTATCATCCTTGCTTATGTTCAAATTTTTACTTGACTTAACAGTTATTATGTCATTAATGTTTTGTTTCTCTTTACAGATGAAAGTGTCCCAAAGGTTATAGTCCTGCCGGTCCCAGTCCCAGTGTATGTTCCTGTTCCAATGAATATGTACAGTCAGTGTACGCCCAAACCTGTGGGGTTGCCCTTACCGGTATGTCAATAACCCCAAACAACTGCGGATTTGACTCATAGGTGTGAGCCTGTTTGAACCAGGGCTCCATTTCCTCATGTTCATTAACATCAACCATTTTGTTTTAAATTGTTACCTCAATGACAGATACACAGATACAGATTGGCAGTTGGCAAAATATAGGAAAATAGCTTCAACTTCACTTCATAAAAGTGAATTCAACAATACTACACAATGTCAGAATGGACATTAGACTGCTATTAAGAGCAATTTGTACTCAGTATGCACATTCAAATTCCTGGACTTGTCATCAGTAATTTTTTCAATCTGTCATTTTCCACAGCTGCCTGTGCCCGTGTTTCTTCCAGTAACACTGAACAGCGCTGAGCGCATTGTGGAAACCATCAAGGAAATTAAAGAGAAGATCCCCTCAGACCCCTTTGAAGCAGATCTCATTCTCATGGCTGAGATGGTGGCCGAGCAAGATGAGAGTAATATAAAGGAGAGGCCAAAGGACAGAGTGATGGAGAAAGAGAGACAAGATGCCCATGCCCCATATGGTGAGAAATGTAGAAGAGTTGAATTTAAGTAAGCTCGTGAAATGATAAAGGAGTGGGCCTGGTGCTGTGGTTCAAAATATTATAAAGTAATGGCAAAGATAAAATCTAGTTTTTGAAATGTCTCAGAGGGAAAATATTTCTGCGTCTTGTTGGTGTCACATTTAATTTACATAACAAAAGTGGCAGTTAATCAAGCAAACCATTTTTCTGTCACTGCGAGTCAAATTGAATATGATTTGGCAGGATTTTAGGCTTTATATCTTTAAAAAAGCAATGAACTATGCATTTCAGGAGTTTAAGGATTATTTGTGAAATAATAGAGTTTTTGTTGACTTTTGATGAAGAGTACCTCTGTATGTTTATTTTGCAGATCACACAAGTAACTACAGTGACGACTTAGACACAGATGAACTGGCCAATTTCCTCAACAACTGGGAGGACCCCTCCTCTGACACCAGCCTCAGGTCACCCAGTCGGCCATACACCCAAGAAAAGCTCCAACCAATTTTAGATGTTCCAGTGGTCCTGCAGAGTGAGCCGGATTCTGAGCCCCCACGACCACCCCCATCACCCCCCATGGACATCGAAGCTGATTTTACTGTTGGTGAGAAGATGAGATGTACACGTTCTCCAAGGAGTCCAGCAAGTTGGCTCATTGTTGATATTATTGCCAGTGTTCTCTCTTGTCTAGAACCACACAGTTGAAACGTAGCCCCGACTTCAACCCCACCATCGTGCATGTCATCTCGCCTTTGGGATGATGTGCAAGCCGTTAGCAATCCAGCCCTTGTCATGCCACATCAGCGCTCTTCCTCATAAATGCAGTAATGGCTGAAATGAAACAAATCCCTGCAGCCATGTTGCAAAATCTAGTGTATCTTTAAACAACACTGAGTTGCTTGTAGGTTTGTGGCATTGGTTTCATTTTGCATGTAATGTCTTTGCCAGAAACCCTAGAGAGGATTACCCAACTGAGAGAACAGTCACAGCGTGCTCTAAGCCCTCCACCTCCTGCACCACGACGAAGACAAAGTCACAGGAAAGCTCGGGACAAAAACAAGGTAACTCTCTTTGGAAGTAATTGAGTTGTTGATCACTTAGATTGCATAATTTTTAATTTGTTAAAAGAATATTGCCCTCATTACATCTTCAATGGAACCTCCCATCTCCTCTCAAACCTCTCCCAGGGTCATAAGTTGCAGCGATCGGCTAAAGCCACTGAAACGCTGGCCCAAAAAGGCTCTTCCAAAAAGGCCGTGTCTGAAGACTCCGTAAAACTCAAAAGCCAATATGGAATCGATGCTTGGAAGCGATGGATCCAGTGGAGGCAAACACAGCCCAACATGGAACAGCCTCGTATTGGATGTAAGTTTGAACATATTACAAAAACAGTTTAGTGGATAAGCTTACTTTGGTAACCTCTTAACACCATACACCCAAACCCATTTAGCTTTTATCTTATGACTCTGACATTATATAATGATCTTAAGAATGTCAAATGAAACCTGTACACAGGCATTTTCTGCATCAACTGCCAAATCTCATTTAATTTCATCAAAGTAATATGTGGGATGTCAAAGGGAAAGACTGTTGAAATCCTTTCATCTTGTTCTCAGCACGCCCCATGGAGTTCAGAGAAGACATACTACGCTGCAGCACAGCTGAGCTCAGCTATGGTCTCTGTCGCTTCATCACTGAGGTGAAACGACCCAACGGAGAGTCCTACTCCCCCGACAGTTTGTTCTACCTCTGTCTCGGCATACAACAGGCAATTACAAACATTACAAACACATAAACAGCAGCTCTCTCCTCTGAATTCATATAAAACCAGTTGGTAGTTAAGAAAGTTCAGTACTTGTCTCATTGTGTTTCAACTTCCTTTCTCCCTTCAGTACCTGTTTGAGAACGGTCGTGTGGAGAACATATTCATGGATAGGTTCTACAATAACTTTTCCATGGCTTTCACTAAGATGCTGAAAGGTTTCAAACCCACTATCACAGCCAGGGGTGAGAAATCCATATTTTGTCATCTTCTTAAGTTCTGTCTCTCTCTTTGTGACAATGTTTGTCTTGAAAATGTACAGTCATCTATTCTAGGCAAGTTGGATTGACCAGACTCGTTGTTTGATTTATAATAGCTCCTCACCCTCCTTGCCTCTTTTTGTTCTCTCCCTCACCAGGTTATGTCCATTCTCGCGTGGAGGAGGAGTTCTTGTGGGAATGTAAACAGCTGGGGGCGTACTCCCCCATCGTCCTCCTCAACACTCTCCTTTTCTTCTCCTGCAAGTACTTCGGCTTCACCACAGTGGAGCAGCACCGCCAACTGTCCTTCGCTCACGTCATGCGCTGCACCAAAACCAATGCCAACAACACCAGGACCGCCTTCCTCCGCTTCTACCCTCCCATAGCTGTGAATGACCAAGAGGCACAAACGCAGACAGGTACTTTGAAATCCTCCTCCTCTATGGGTAAGATTTGTACAGTTTTTGTTCACAACGCCGTCTTATCTAGTAGTTGGGTGAAAATTGCTAAATTCTGATCACATGTGTTTGATGCCACTGCATTGACGTTTAGGACATTTGAGCTTTTTATTTTGATCCATACATTTGTTCAATCACTACATTTACAAACACTCATTACAATAAGATTTGTATGTCGTGTGTTATATACATGGATGAAATCAATCATCTAGTTATGTGACTGTTGCGCCACACCAGCCAGGAAAAGTAATGAAACTTGTTGTTTATATTCCCTTTATAGACTATAGATTGGGATGAGGAATAATGCGTACGCGTGTGCTTTTGTTCTATGTACTTTGCAGATACAGACAGTGTCCCAGCCAAGAAACGAAAGGAGGAGAGTAAAGAGGAAATTCTGGAGATGATGGAGAACACGGAGAACCCACTCCGATGCCCAGTCAGACTCTATGAGTTCTACCTGTCCAAGTGGTATGTGTCTTACCCTCACACTTTCTCTTATACACACTTAAAGTGCTAAAAATCCCAGTACTCCCACTCTTAGTACGTTGTTAATTTCATCAGTTAACGGGTTATGTTGCTTTGTTACACAAAATAGATAAAATCACTGACATAAAGAGTTACCTAACCTTAACCCTCCCAAAGGTAATCTATTTTCTCATAAAAAACAAAAAATTACAGTTAAGCCTGTGGATTTGCAACCCCCGCATCTCCAGACAAGGTTCCTCTTTGAAAATGGAAATGTGACTTAAAAATTCCACTTTTTAACTTCAACTGATTATACCTGTAGAATGATGTGGATAAACTGGGCATTACTGATCTCTGCTGCCGTTTTGTTAGGTGCACAGCGATTATTAAAGTGACTGATTATGTTTCTAGTATAGATGCTATTCAGAGTGGGACTTACGGTTTGAGTTTTGCTATTTTATTTGTGGCTCTGTCTTTTTCCATGCAGCTCAGAGTCAGTTAAGCAACGAACCAACCTGTTCTACCTGCACCCAGAGCGCTGCTGCGTCCCCAACAGCCCACTATGGTTCTCTTCCACACCTCTTGATGATAGCACCATGGAGGCCATGCTTATTCGCATCCTTACCATCCGGGAGCTGCATCTCAGGAAAGGGCAGCGGGCATCCACTGACCCACCATATATACCTGAGGAAGGAGAGGATGATTCAGATTGAATACAACAGAGGTGACCAATAGCTGTCTAGGTAGCTTTTTGTCGTGTAAATGTGTGAGAATGAACTTCAGTGTTGACTGTATTTAAGTCAAATAAACAAATACGACACGGTGAACTGCAACAAAGTCAGACTTCCCAGATCACTTATCAAACTGGATCTAAAGGTCTTTCAATGCACAAGTTTTCCTGAATATTTCCAGTTCCATGGATGATGATTCTTTTCAATCACTGTGCACCCATTGGCTGAGGCAATATTTACCCACATGGCTGATGGTATTGATTGTTTGGAGGCGCTATAGCACCAAGGATGTCAGTCCCTTGCATTCAGAGAGCAAATGATTGTTTCTGCAAACATGCAAAAAGTTACGTAGGGAGTAATCTGTTGCACATGCTGAAGAATAGCTTCAGTACGCCAGAATTTGCAGAAAAAAGGCACTCACCCTGCTCTTTTTTCAGTATCACCTTTCAGATGTCATTCAATGTGTGCATATCTATTTCCTGTGCAATATCAATCAGAGATATTGCGGAATATTACACGGTGAGTGTATTTGATTTAGACAAATTATATCACTATCACAAAAATGCCAGAACCCAACAACAAACACGCACACACATTACACAGGTGTAATGAACAGGTATTTACCCCTCAGATATCAAGTTTTAAACTTTGAGATCTACAAACTGCTATGGGGAAATTTAGTAAAAGACAAACTGTACAAACAAAACCGCTAATTGATTTTTTGGCAGAGTCTTCATTATTATTTTATTTGTTCATAGACAACTAATAGCACACCTAACCTAGTTGTTTTTAGTTAAAGTATTGAATATTCTATATTTCATAATTATTCCATATAAAGGGTCAATAATGTCACTTGAAATTCCTTTTGCCATTACTTTGAAATCATTTGAGAAATTGTGCATTTGAATGGGCTGATCCTGCTGTTTGAGGAAGTGTTTCAGACAGCAACCTGACAATTTTATTTGTTCTTTTTGTGTGCATTGACATAGCATATTGTTCAAATCAGTTGTGGACATGCTGGCTCATCAGATTGTAAATTCTCGGAAACACTGATTAATTTTTACATATCCTTGAACACTTGTTATATAATGAGAATAAGGTTACATTTATACACTGTCATTTTTCGTGTATATCTTGGTTATATTGCTCATTCCTCTATTTTTAGAGGGTATGGCTGCCTTGGTTCTCTGATTATTTTTTTTCTATTGTATGTATTTTTTAATTAAATCATTCAAAATGTTCCCATTGTATGATACAATAATATAATATTGCTTCTTCGCTTTTAGAAAAGTAAAATACTGTAGGTCCTGTCAGCTGACTGGTCTGCAGACTAGTCAGCCAACAGGAAAGAAGTACATTGTCATAAATTATAAATTGTTATTCATTTAGTTCTTCTTTTGAGCTGCATTTTTACAGCTTTGCTATGTTGTTCAAGCTTATACTCTCAAGATAACAGTATTGTACAAAAAAATGATGGTTAACCATCAGCTAACTCACCTCTAATGTTAGGTAGCATCAGTTGTTGCCAATTTGTATGGTGTATTCTTATGTTTTTTGGGGGGGTTTTTATGGTGAAAGAGTTTTCAAATGCCATAAGTAGCATTTCAAGTATCACATACTTTTGTGACACTGAATATTACAGTCCTGTCAAATAACATTTTGTTATTTAGAGGACTTTGGATACATTTAAATCGCTGTTCCCATTCATAATTGTTATAACATGTAGAATAATTCAAATTCAGACAATTTTGAAGGATTTTGAATTTACATCCCCTTTACATGCCTCATCTCAACTGCTGTTTACGTTCAGTTGATGCTCTTATCGATTGATGTGACGTAACCTGAGTAGTCTACGTATTGCAAATTTCGGAGAAAAAAAAACATTTTTCTTGGAAATTAAGGAGATTTTATTAGCACAAATTATCATTCTTTTCGCCCTCAGCTGCAAAAAAGCATGTTAAAAATGCCTATTATAATTTATGTGTCTAAATGGGACGTGCTCATATGACACCACGTGACGAACGGTCGCCATGTTGGCGTACAAGTAACTCGCAAAACATCACACAGCACTACCTACACACCACAGAAAGAAAACATTTGTCCATCGCCACAGCGTAAAATGGTTAATTACTGCGCAGCTTTGGGCTGCACGAATCGTGGCAATCGGGACAAGAAGCGTTTCTTCAGATTGCCCTCCATAATAACAAGAGAAGGTGAAGAAACACGAGCACTCTCAGAGAAAAGGCAGGCTGCATGGCTGGCAGCCATTTCCAGAATAGATATAAAGGCGAGCAACTACAAATACACTCGTGTGTGTCAGGACCACTTCATCTCAGGTAAGCGCTGTTACGGTTTTGGAATGAAGTGTGTAAATTCGAAACAAATACAGTTTGTCCCGCAGAACGTTTTCGGATTGCGTCACGCAACGACGAGCGGTCACCATGTTGGCGTACAAACAAACCGCACGCAGTTCAAAAGGAAAACATGGCGCCGGAAACGGGGACACACTGCGCAGTCCTCAATGTCACAGAGTGTATAAAGTTTCATTTTAAGTTCAAGTGAAATGCCCCAAATTTGCAAATATATCAGGAATCGGTTCAAAGTTCAACGAATGAGAATTTTAAGGTCACCTCAACGTGCAATCGTTAAAATGTGATTTTTTTTCAATCTAATCTTCTCTACGAATTATCAGACTTAATTATTTATGGTTTACTAATGTAAAATCCTTTTAAATAATTGAATCTGACCTGTTAACCTTAAAGTGTATTCAATTACCAATTAATTTACCAGTGGTTAAGGGTGTGAAAGTAATTGACCTTGTTTGACCCAGTCGAGTGTCTTGTCCAGCGATGTGCTGTATGGGCCGATAGTGAATGAATGAATTATCTGTCAAAGACCCTACGAAGACATGAACTAAGCTATCACAATGAACGGTACATTGGTTGTAACTGGCCATGGTGACGCCTCAATCATATGACCTCAGTGAAAAACACTCCATACCTCATATAATGGGAGAAAAACAGCTGCATTACAGTGACACCACATTTTGTCATCATCCTTACACAGTGTGTTTATGATATGTTGTTTCAGGTCAGGCGGCAAAACTATATGACCGTCAAAATCCTGATTGGGTGCCATCTGTTAACATGGGGTATGATTTAACGTCTTCAAAAAGGAGTAAAAAGAAAATCTCCGCTGCTCGGATACTTCTCGAGTTTCATCGCCAGGAAGCAAGCGAAGTAGAAGTACACCTAGAAGGTCCGGTGGATCCGGTGACTGTTCCCAGTGAGTCCAGGACACCTAGACAGTTCCCTGGTCAGTACATATCACAGACTATTTAGTTATCAAATCAGTCTTATGTGCTGAGATAACACACATCAAGACACTTTGGCCCCATACTTACATGGTGAATGTTTGATTATTATTATTACTATTATTATAGAAGCGTTCCTAAATCAATAAGACTTTGTTGGCGAATGTGTGGATGTTTCAATGTCAACCAAACAGACTGATAGGATGTAAAGACTCCTATACGGTTATAATGTCCATGTAGTTAACATAGACGCAAGTCAAAACACTATTTTTTGCTTGTAACTTCATAAAAGTTTCAATCAAATCATTATGAAGACATGATTAAGACATTCTCTGATGCATTACACTGTTGCTCAAAGATGCCTTTACTTTCTTGTCTCTTGACTCTACATCAGTCTTTCTGTCTCCACAGATGCTGTCCCTGATGCAGAAACAAGCAGGCCTAGACATGTAAGCGAGGCAATGAATACATGCCAATTCATGCTTAAGATTGTGAACTTTCACAATCTAGCGTGCACCTCACCAGAGTGTACATGAGCGTCATCGCGCTCCTATTTCATTGTTCTTCAGTCAGTTCGAAACCCAGAAAACAAACCTTTTTATCTGCTTTGAGGATGGAGGAACTGCAAGATGAAGCATGAGCTCACAAATTGCTTTTCCTCCTTCCTCCGTCCTCACATCTACTTCTTGCATATTTTCTTTGTATCTTCAGTGGGTGGGACTAAGACACAAGAAAAGAATGAAGTCAGAGAAATATGGAAGCAATTTTAAGCACTATTATTCAGAATGTCTTCACTGGTACAGATCAAAGTTATTCCTTCTGATTGTTGTCATTCTGTTCATTCTTGTTGTTTGTGCCCAGGCCAGTGTGCAGACAGAAGCAGCAAATGACCTCCCTCTCCTGGTTTCCAAAGTCTTGAAGAACAAAGGTCTGCTCTGTAAACCTATGGTCCACAACCAGGGTGTTTCCTGTAAAGTACAAATGGTCGACACGGGGGCCCAGACAGGTAAAACTGACACACGGGCATTTAATGTCGTTGTTTACACGCCATATTTCATGTGCATGTGGTGCTGCTTCGCTCACCGAAATACTGAAGGCATTTGCAAATACTCAGGCCATCTCTCTCACACACACACACACACACACACTCACACTCTTTCTCTCTCTCTCTTGCTCTCTGCTTATGATTCTTCTCTGTTTTGTACAGACGAAGACTTCCCTCAGGTTCTGCTCCTACCGGTCCCAGTGCCGTTGTATGTTCCTATACCGATGAACATGTACAGCCAGTACACCCCCAAAGCCTTGGGCCTGCCACTACCAGTATGTACAGCACCACTTGTTCAGACTCAAATCCCCTCACACACTCTGTATTTCCTTACACTCTAGTGTTGAATTCACCAATAAAAGTAAAAAGTCATCAAATATAAAGCGTTTAAGTAGGTTGATCTGTGTGCCTGGAGCTGTATTTTTAAGGTCTGTTTTCATTATTGCTGCAGGTGCCTGTGCCCGTGTTCGTTCCTGTGACAGGAGAGCCCCAATCGGATCACAAAGAACAGCGAGGAGAGGATCTCCGACCCTTGCTAGGCTAAACTCAATGTCATGTGTGAGACTTTTGCCAAGAAGGAAGAGGAGGATGATGGGGAGCAGAGAGAGAAAGATGGAGAGGTGACGGAAGAAAAAACAGACACATTCCAGATGGTATTTGTGTGAAGCATTTTGACTTTGTCAGTGTAATGGCATGTGAGATTACTACATTTTACATTTATCCCTATTTGTTAATGAAGTGCAGTAATTCTTCGTTCGATCATGTTTTAAAGCTTCACTTTAAAGATGTTTGCTAGAAATCAGTCATGACCAATACGACAGAACACTACAAATTGCTGCACCAGAGTTAAGAAAGTGGCATTTTATATTATCGATCAAATTATTGAAATTACACCAACTGATCATCTTGACAAATATATAGTCTCATGAGTTCTCATTAAAGAAATTAACTTAAAATATTGATATCTTTTATATAGTCTTTGCATGAGCCAGATTAATAATATTGATGTTGAACAAAGGCTGTAATTTATTATACTAGATACAATCACAAAATACTGTTGACTATGGTTGACTATTGACAGCTGTGATGGTATAATATTTGTTATTTAACTCATGTCCCACACGTACCACATATTCGTTAATCAGTTCCTCCTCTTTGGTTGGGACTTGTTTGGAGACATCAAAAATGTGCAAACTGTCATTTTCCATTGTTTGTGATACTGAAGCTTTCTCTCTTTTTCCAGAACGCATCAGTAATTCCATTGATGACTCAGGTACAGGTGACCTGGATGGTTGCACAACCTTGGACACCAGCCCCCATTTCTTCCATTAAGCCGCAGACCCATGAGAAACACCTACCAATTTTAGAAGAACCTGTGATAATCACCACTGAGCTTTATTCTCCTGCTCTAGAGGAGAGAGCACAGCAGTACCAGTACTCCCAGACTCAGGAGAACCAGCTCTGAGCAAAACCTTGGCCAAGAAAAAGGTACATCTGTCTGGGTGAGGAGTTTCAGTTGGAGTCCGTGTGGATCCGATCATATTTTTATTGCTAATAAGATACTCAGAATGTTTGTTGGCCAGAATAAATTTAGATTTGAGATTCTGTCTTGTATGTAAAAAACTGAGTAAGCTTTTGTTTGGACATCTGACATGAAATTGAGTTTTCCGTAGAAACATAAACTGCTGGATGATTCTTTTTAGTTAGTCAGTTATTTTTTGTTAATATTAGTCATATTAGCCGATATTAAGAGATTGGCTCTCACTATTTGAGAAATGTGGAAATTATTACAAAATACCAACAAAAATCATGAAATTCTTCACTTGTTTTTTATTAATTTCAACTCTAGTAACTCTTTCTCAGATGTCCTTATTGTATTTGCAATGGGAAATCATCTTGGCCTTAAGATGTTTTTTTGAAACATATCCCAGGCCTAAACCGTTGACATTATTACGCGTGTGTCACAAAATGTTTTGAAAGGTTTGCATGAGTTATACATGGTTTCATGTCAAAGCCTGTCATTTTCCCATCTGTTTCAGGCCAAGAATACTCCTCTCTGTACACTGCTGCCAGCATGAAACATACAAAAGTGCCAACAGTATTATGTATTTTCGATCTGTATGGGACAATAATGCTGCCGTTTGGAAGGTGAAGGACAAGAAAATCTTCGTCAAAGCAAAGAGAGGGCTAACAAAATTTAGTGGCTATGAAACGTCGATCCCAGATGTTGTTAGTTTCTGTAGTGACGAAGCAGTAATATTTTTGTTAGGTCAACACACTTTTATAGCAAATGTAATCAAAAATGTTTCCAAGGTCAGGTAAAACACTCCTGCAGTTTAAATGAGCCACCGCTGACAGCCTGGGTTGCTGTTGAGAAGGAAGGATTGGTGGGATTTGGCCACTGTACCTGTATGACAGGGTTAGGAAAAGTGTGTTCACATGTAGGAGCCGTACACTACGCTTTATCAGCAGTGAACAGACCGAGAGGCACAGCATGCACTGATGAGCCCCATAAATGGAATGAGCCTTGCACAGCGGCCTTAAGGACAGCAGGTTATGCAAAAGGGAACCAGATAGCTTTAACAAAGGCCCAGAGAAAGACATCTGCAGGTGGGTGTGGTGACTGTCTGCTGTCCATGGCCATGCAAAGAGGGTCATACCTCGGGCAATGGAATTGAAACACCCTGCATCCCTAAGCACAGGTCAGGAATGCCTCAGTCACAAGTAACTAGGATAGCTGCAGAATACTCCACAGAATTCAACATTCATCTTTTTCCATGATTTTAAGTTAATACATTATATTTGTCACATATCATATTTGTTATTCAACCTTTTTCATCGCTGTGCTATTTGATAGAAAAGGAGACAAGACTACAGTGGTTTGACCAGAAGGCTGGAGGGGTGACTGCCTCAAACATCCGAGCAGCTTGCAACCTTGGCCCAGACAAACCAGCTGTCTCCTAGCTGAAGATACCGTGCTACGCTGTGGCCTACAAGGACCCGAACAACAACACACCACACACTCCTAGGTATTCACGTCCACTTTACACAGGATGAAATCAACATGGAAAAAAAGTAGAAATCAGTAGTTCAAAGCGAACACAATGGCACATTTTGTCATCAACGGGTGGAGTGTAAACCTTCATTGAAGAGGGATCATCCATACTTCTATCAGATGCAGACACAAATTCACACACGCAAGCTAGTGCGATTTTGCTGTCTCGGGACCAGGCAAAGGTGGCAAAAGGGAGATCCACATCAAGAGAATTCTGTCTGATACTAATTTTTGAAAACGTGTGATAAGGTTCATACATTTTTTCAGTAATATGTCATTCCAGAGCTATTTGCAAAAATGTTTAGAGCTCCTATTCTAGCATCATCATATAGCACGAAACCCTCTGAAGGCGAGGGCTGTTATGAAGACAGACTTAAGTCTAAGTTAAGAATCTGTGACCGTTCATTCACTGAAGTTGTTTAAAGCTTGACGCCAGTCACATAGAAATTTCAAGTTGGAAAAGCAATGACTGTATGCATGAAATGGCTAAAACAACATAAAGAATAATTGGACAAAGTATGAAGTTATGAAGTATTTTATTCAACACAGGCCAAAATGCTGTGCAACACAAGTAAAGATAAATATTGGCTATAAGAATAGCTATAAAAAGTCTTTGTTCTAAAGCAAAAGTCTCTGTCAAGTTTTTGTTGTACAAGAAAATAAATGAACATTTGTCAGAACTGTTTGTTTTTGTTTTGTGTGAACGGTAGTGATGTCAGACTTGGTTCAGTCAGAGTTATGTGATATCAGGGCTCAGCAACATATCAAAAAAAGGCTAAAACAATCCATATGCAGCATCTGTAGAAGTATGAACTCATCATTACCATTGTCAATATTTCACTGATGGAAATAATAGTGCAATAACGTGTTTTGTGATGTTTAGGCCAAAGGAACAATTGACGGAGCCAAATCTGTCAGTGCACAGCACACATGGACTATTCCTGATTTAATAGTATCTCTCAGCTTTTGGTTTTCCTCCCGGAGCTCGTTACATTCCCTTTGTAATATTGCAATCCTCTCCTTGCATATTTCCTTGTCACACTTTTGATCATCCTCAGCTGCTGGTTCAGGCTTAGCATCTGGTACTGATGACAACTCTAGGAGGACATCCACTGCATCTTGCTTCTTTTTCTCCTCCGCTCTCTTTCTCTGCATCCTGCGATGCTGCTCATACCTGTCTGTGTCTTTCTCTCTTTTCCTTTTCTTGGTGGCTGGTGTATGCGAGAAGACAGATGGAACCCAGTCAGGGGACAACGGGTCATCAGATTTGGCACCTATAAGTGAACGACAAAACAAAAAAAAGGGTTAGTGTCCAACATACACTAACAAGTTAGAAGTAAATTAAGCAACATTTGTAATATTCCGGCAGATTGGTAAAAAAAACCCTCTTCCTTCCAGGTTCCATCAACTGCTGTCAGCACTCCGCTTCAATAACTTGGATAACTTCTTTAGTAAACGTACTAGCTTAGCTGTTAGCTACCGTGACTCGTCCATGCCACAGGAGTTGTTTGCCTCGGTAAAAACCGAACCATGTCTGAACTATGGCGTAAATATATGAATATAAATACTATTAAGATACACGGTCTCCACTTGAGCTTACCTTTTATGAAATGTTCGCTGCAAAGACGTGTGTACTTTGATGGTTGCCATTCTTTGCCCTCACCGGGGACGGAGGCACGTCTAACAGCATAAATCCACAGCCTCCGCCTCTCCGGGTTTTCTCTCTCAGACGGGATTCTGTAGAAACACAACCCAGGCTTGTCTCCTCGACGGTTCGTGCATCCGATTGCACAACAACTATCCGGCATTTTTGGTTAAACAAAGAAGGGACCTTGTAGAAAATTACTGGCGGGCAGCAGAGGAAAGCCTTGTTTTGCCCTTCAGGTGGGCGTTCCTACAAGGCTGTGACGTCACGTGAAAACAAGCTAACACAGATATACTCCATAAAAAGAGGAAGATATGTCACACCCATCAGTCTTATTTATTTTCTGACTAATTTAATCCATTGTGGGGATTTTTTTTTAATGAACTCTGCATATTTGGAGGAGGACTCTGTCAGGTACGGTGGCCCTGAGAGCTCAGCGCAATGCAATAAAAAAAAAAAACCCAACACAACCAAATTCAGAAAACTCTTCATCAACATGACAACACATGCGCTGCAAATTCTCACGTCAAAGGCAGAAACAGGAACGTGCAGCGAGTAGCACAAACGACAACGGAAACGTTTCATTTTCCATCATCACATACAGTCAAAATCATATAGACCTCAGTAATGAGGGTTCAAGTACAGCTTTTCCTTCAGATATGTAGTTAAGTAAAAATAATTTGCTAGAAGTAGTCTCTTAAAACATACTTAAGTAGTGTTGTCAAGTATTTTTATTTTGTTGCTTTATAGGACTGTATGTAGGCCAACTACACTTTACACTTGTGTGTGTGTAAAATTCATCATTAAATAACGTGACACAAAAAGCTCTTTATAAGGTGATAAAAGAAGTTTTATTATTTTGATAAAGCATCTCTGCTGTTTAAAGCTGTGACGGTTTACATGGCAGCGTTTCAAAAGACAAAGGCTCCTGCTCAATAAATGTAAATATCAATCAATCATCAGCGATGTTCATTCGTGTAGCTCAAAATCACACAGGTGGTCTCAAAGGTCTTCACAGGACCACATAATGACACCAACAGTTCCTGACCCAGCCCAAAGCTCTCTATGAAGACAATGGAAAACTCCCATATACATATGAAAAAGAGTGGCAGCAGGCACAACAAGCAAACAAAATGCTCATCTAGAATTTCTTCTTTGCCGTAGGTTTTTGTCATCAGTGTGCTGAGGACTGAAACTGTTATCATTGGGAGAGAGAATTGTCTTTCTCACATATTCCCTTTTGAAGTGCTTTACAGGATATATCAAACCAAGACATTGAATCTGCATGACCTTTCAGCTCCCCCATCCTGGCACAGTCTTCTCCTTCAGGATCCTTTCCTGTCCAGTTGTCTGGCTCGTTATTACTCCAAAAAGTCTGACTTAAACATGTCAAATATCATTATCAATATCAAATATCAACACGCCACAAAGAGAGTGGATTCAGTAAATGTACTTAGGTGTCTTTACCTATTTTGTAAAGGTGAACCGTCCACCCACATCCACTTTGTCTCTTCCTTCAAGTCTGTCAGTCCAATCCAGAACTTGTCTTCAGGAAACTTCATGTGGTCTTTCAGTTTTTCCTGTAGGAATTTCTAAAAAATAATAATAATTATTATAATGTAGCATAGACGTCACTGTTTTAATTTGTTTAACTCTGAGGTTTCAAGGGAATTTTAAAAAGTGTTACAATAATAGATTTTAAGTTTTTAAAATCATGGCTTTTGTAGAAAGTATGAAATATTTGATGTGTTTTCTACGTTATGTTGTCAGTTATGAATGGGTTTGTGAAAAGGCCCATTAAATGTATCCAAAGTTTTGTAAATAACCCTAAACTCAATCATCAATTCATTTACCAGTCCTTTTTCTGATGGTGTACATGTCAACTTTTCAAACCAGGATTTTTTTATTCAACAACAAATAAAGTCAGAAAATGTCCCTAATTTTTCCAGAGTCCCTTTCCAGGTCCTCTCCTTTTTTTTCTCGTCTCATTCCAATGAGTGTACCTGTTCCCTCCTACTGTCGATCTTCACCAGGTCTCCTCCTGCACACTGACATTCTTTTCTGCTCTCACTCCAGGTTAGATTGTTGGTGGAGAAATAATAGCTCTTTTCCTCTTCAGTCTCCCAGCTGTATTCCTTTTTCATACATTTCTCATCTTTGAAGAGAATAATACAAACAATTATCCCAGGTGTGACAAATTTTAATCATGGTTATAAATGTGTCAGGATTTTCTGTACTAATGTGGGAATGATGGTAATATGTATCACCTGGAGAATATCTGTAATGAAAAAATACTTTTTAACTAGTTAACTTTCTTAGAAATACCACACATATGTAACAGCAACAAACGGAAAATTCAACAGAGTGACAGAATATAAAGACATTTTAATTCTGTATAACACATGGAGTGAAGTTTTATTCCCATAATTTCAAACTTACGGCTGAGATTGGTCCTCAGAAATTCATTTTCAGCTCTCAACATTTGGAGATTCTGTTTGGTTTGCACGTTATCATAACCTGATGGAAGGATTCAAACTCAGCTTTAGTCAGAGGTTCATGTGGATGAATCTTTCGGTTCCATTTCCAGTGACTGAGCCATTTTTCCACACACATCTCCAAAGAGCAATAGTAATACATGGTGACACTCACACAGAATACCAAGACCAATAGCAGCAGCTACCAGGAGAGCAGAGAGCACAATCAAGGTCACTTTCTTTGGTGTGACCTTTGGCCTTCCATTTGACGCCGCGCTTTGTTGTGAAGCAGGACCGTCACCTGTTCAACAATTAGTAAGAGACAAATGAATGGAACCGCAGTGTCAGTAATGGTGACTAAATGGCTCAGTCCTCCATATTGAGTTTCCACAGTGAGTCATATGAGACTGCTGTTCAGGCATTTTTGATGTTAAGACGGCATTATGTTCATGTTATTTGTTTGATCTCTTTCTGTGCTGAACAATTTTTGGTCTGAGTTTATGCAAATCATAAGATACAGTATGAAATGAGATGATATGTGAATAGCGGATTATAATATTATAATATAATATAATAACGGAAGGCGAGAGAAGCAAAACTGATCCCATGCGTCAAAATATCAGTGTACTTTATTCAAATTGGCAAAAGCTATGACATTGATTGAAAAGTCAACAAATTATGGCGCTGTGATTTTTTTAAATGTTAAAACTCTGTAAAGTATAAATAAAAGTATTCTTACACATTAGGTAGAATAATCATCATCAAAAAAAATCCATTTGTTCACTATTGACAGATAATAAATATAAAAGAAAAACACCTTTGAGTCACTTATGTCATCATATTTCAAGACAACTTGTGATGCTGTTGTAATGGCTGACTTCTGCATTTTACACACTTATTCCTCTTCAGATCGCATTGCTGCAAACCTACGATTCAAATGAATAATCAACGCTTTTTAAATTTAGGTCTTTCATTTGTTATTTCTTTTCCAATCTGTCTAGCTTTGACATCTGTGATATGTAGGGCAGATTAAAAAAGACTGAATTGTAACGATATAGAGAGACACAGCAGCGGGGCTGTGATGTTTTAACTATTATTTGAAATTGTAGCATGTTCACTAAAACACACATTTTATTGGAAATTTAACATGGCTTTGGTGTAGAAATGATGGGAACTATAATCAATACAAACGGATATGACATTTTAAGAATCTTAAATACTGTATTTCCATTTCATGAGCAAATAGGCTGAAAATACAGCAATGACCATTATAACATAATTAGCTGCACTGGTTATTTCCTACCAGAATCACGATGGCCAGTGTTTAAGATCCGGATATCAGAGTAAATGACATTTGATGAGGAACCATCCACTGAAACACAAAACAAAATGTCACATTTGTGATTTTTTACATCTCTGGCTCCGTTAAACAACAAAAGACTCAAGTGGTCATAATAATTGGTATTGATCGATCGATAGATAGACTTTTTCACTCACAATTGCAGTTTTCTCGTGCATCCTTAAAGTTCTTCATCTTACTTTCAAAATACAGTACAACATCTGCTTCTGTCAGTCCACCTTAATAACTTAAGTAGGGAACTGTAAAGTATTTTTTTATCTCGCACCCCTTTTTTATTCCTTCCTTTTTATTCACTTCCTTTTTCTTGATTTGACTTCAAGCGTTTCACATTCTTACTTTTGTTCAGTTTTAGTGACGCTCGTGTAAATCAAAATTGCTCCACAGACAGTAATATAATGGAAAATGAGTGGACTGACTTAACATCAACACAAACATTTTTACATTTAATGACATGCCAATTAATTTAAATTAGGCTTTGAGACTTATTTTACAAAACAAGTTTAACTTTCCGGATGTTGCGTTCAGCGATCAAGAAATTATAGCCAATTAGCGCGAAGTAAAAATTATTGACGGGTCATATCACCAAGGAAATTTGTGCATTTCCAGCAGGGGCGGGAGTTGACGGTTATAGGGAAAAGAAGGCGGTGTCGCTTCCTTTTCAGCCGAAGTTGACTGAGCTTGCAGCAGGAACGAAGAGTCAGACTTTATCAATAAAGTTTCTGCCCTGTTCCACACATGGCTCCCAGCGTGCAGCTCAGAGAGGCAGTAGCCGACGTGCAGGAGGGGATCCGGGCCATCCTGCTCGGACCTCCCGGGGCCGGGAAGGGGACTCAGGTGAGACGGCGATACCCAGCAGGCTAGCATTAGCCCTTAGCCCGGACAAGAACTAGGCGCGTGGCCGGTACAGTACGGGTTGACGCTAGCGTTAGTGTCAACTCCAATGCTAATGCTAACATACCTGTGTGTACACACCTGTTTTTTGTGTGCATTTACATTCACATGGATATGATCGTTCAGACAGATTAGTTGCTATTTTGTGCTACATTCACGAAATTCATCAATTTGTCTCTCGGATTGCTCATAAAGTAATGTGGAGGAGTACCTCATAACACCTGATACACAGTTGACGTCACACGCTGACAGTAATGCTTATTGTAAGGCTTTTAATGCATAATTAATATGTGAATATTAAATGTTAACGTAAAAGTCTTTCACAAGCAGTCCAAAGCTGAAAGTATCCTGTTTATTGTTTCATGGTGATAATTATGATGAGTAAAGGTAATGAGTAAATTTTTGTTGTTTTATTTGATAAATAACTGAAGATATTATTTAAATTCCTATTGCTTAATGTTCTAATGTTCATCTGGTCAGTTACTTTACTAATAGATCCAGCATAAATTCATCAATTACAGGTTATGAGATGAACTTCATTAATCCCACAAAATGTCTCAGCAGCTCCAAAACAACGACAGACGCAAAAAGAACAATAAAAAAATACAACAACCGAGATAACAGATACAGAACTCTGAATTTGAGCAACAACAAATTCAACAGAACTATATTTATCTAGTTAACTATACTGAACTATATCCAACATTATGGTGCCTCACCTGTTATTTGCCCATGACGTGGTGTTCTATCAGACTTGCACCCAACTTCTACAGATAACTGTTGGCATGACTCTGGCTTTGCTGGCATGTGTGCAGCAGCTAGACCTTTTTGACAGAGGTAACTGATGCAATCTCAGATAGACCAAACTGCTTGCTTGGTGTCAGTGTAACAATTAGAATAGCTGGATTAGCCTTGGCCATCAAAATGATTCTGATTAATTTGAGGATATACAAACTGATACGTTTTTGAACAAAAAACACGTTGAATTGATTTTCTTTAATCAGTTGAATGAGATGCTCATGTGTTACAGAATTTTAATCATGGTTTCAAAGAACTCTGGCATCAAGTGACACTTATTTTGCCAAGGTGGATTGTTGTCTAATTGTTGTGTTGTTGGAACCTGAACCTTATTTTTAAAAACTTATTACATTTCATCATGTGCCACTTATGACTATATTGACTCATGTTGACAAAAGCAGCAAAGCAAGCTGAACAGAATACAAATATTAGGTGGTTTTAGGTGTTGCACAACTTGTTTGTACCAGTATTTCAATTGGTGCTTAAGGTTGACTCATATTTGCACTAGTCTCTTTCAGTATTTACTTCCACTGAATCCCAATGACAGAGAAATTAAAGATTCTGTTAACAGTTTTATTCCCATTGCTAACTGTTTTTTGTTTTGAAGTTAAATATTGTTTATCTACAACCTGTAAATTCACACAGATGACCAAAAACACAAACGGGGTAAAGCTTGTTTGTTGTAGCTCTAACTGCATTTAAATACACTCATAGCAAAAATAAACAAACTACCTAAATGGTATTGTGGTCCCACCTCTCTGCAGGCCCCACGGCTAGCAGAGAAGTACTGTGTTTGCCACCTGGCCACCGGAGACATGCTGAGGGCCATGGTGGCTTCAGGCTCTGAACTTGGCAAGAAACTCAAGCAGACCATGGATGCTGGCAAGCTGGTGAGATTTGTTATCTGTCTTCAGATTCAATTGCAGAGTAGTTGTGCATCATGATGATTGTGTAACATAATACAAATCTACACAATCAAAGTCTTCCTCAGCTGGCAACCCCATTGAAGAAAAGAGTAAGAAAAAAAGGACACCCAATACATTACAATCACATTGCTGGTTTAGGATATGCTTGAAGTATTGTTTGTCCAAATCGTTGCAGTAGGTCACAGGTGGGGATCTTGTTCACCTGCAGGTCAGTGATGAGATGGTGGTGGAGCTCATAGAGAAAAACCTGGACACGCCCCCCTGCAAGAACGGCTTTCTACTGGACGGATTCCCTCGCACAGTCAAACAAGCCGAGATGGTGAGGACTGTCATATGATTAAAATAAAGCGTCCTGAATCAGATCACTTAAAGATTTTCACATTGCAGCGACGACCTTCATGTTGGCGCAGTGTAAACTTGAATTATTTACAGTCAATAAATACCAACACAGTTAAATTAGTTAATCAATGGACAACGAGGAAACACCTGTAACTAAAGTCAGGGGTTGCCTTCTGATAAAATTATTTCAGAAGTGATTTAAAAGGCGTCGATACTATTGCATTGATCGTTTTTTATCAGTTTAGTCGCTTTTACATTTCCTGTTGGAGAGTATGTGTCCAAAGGAATGGTTTCCATGAATGAATGAAAGGCATTTTTGTTTTGGGTCAAGTAATTTATAATTTTAGGCACCTTATGTTTGTGTAACCCATCGAGCCAGGTCAGTAAGGAAAGTAGATGCAAGATAAATATTTCATATTTACAATATGTCCCTGTTTTACAGCTGGATGGCTTGATGGACAAGCGACACGAGAAGTTGGACTCTGTGATCGAGTTTGCTGTTGACGACTCCCTGCTGGTGCGCAGGATCTGTGGCCGGTAGGAACCAGTGCGAGAGAGAATTAATTATTGAAGACCAGAGAGGGCATTCAGCGAGGTTCATTTCCCAGCCATGGAGTTGGTGGGTTGGTGCTGTTGAATGAGGACTTTCTCCCTTTGTCACACGGACAGAGGGCAGATTCATGTGAAAGGAAGAGACGGAGACAGTGAGATAATATTCTTAAAAAAGTGGAGCACGATTGCATGCAATTAACGCTAAAATGTCCTGGGGATTTGAGAAGAGGTAGTGGGTTTGCTAACATGTTGGATGAAGACGGAAATGCTCTGAACTCTTCAGTGTGAAATTGAGCTGGCCATTTGTTTCCGTGTCCCCAAAAATTATATGTGCATAAAACAATAACACGAACCTTGTATTAGAAAGTAAAAAAAGCAAATTGTTGACTGTTTATTCATACCGCACCGGGTTGAAAAAATTAAAATTTTAAGTTCATGTATTTTGTTGGTCTGGGTGGTGACTTGTTAGGGTACAGGCATTAGTCCATTTCTCACACCCAGACATTCAAAATGAACTCGAGCTTAACTGTTCATTGTTGTCTAGTCGATGAGAATACCTCCACATCTTTGCCACAAATCCAACAAGGTGTTTAATATGTTGGTGATGATGGAAAGTCAAGAAGATATGCAGTGTGGTGGTCATACACTCCCTTTTTGCAGCTCTTTGCTACAATTATACAAGTCAAAATTATTAACTGAACGTTTTCAGAAGGTTTTAGTGTACAACGTTAAAAATCTAGTTTCCCAATTACAAACTGAAGTTACACAGAGGACAGAGACCTTCGTCTCTACATGTGTCAAGGCTTTAAAATTGGTGTAATGTGAAATCTTTTGTTTGCCCTTTGTTACTGCATTCAGAATAACCACAGTACATTATCTGTGCTCCAGACTGAATAGAAAACACTCACAGTTGTTTTGCAGAAAGCCATCTTTCTCTCTGTGGGGGTCCTTTGTGAGGACAAGGCTGCCTGCAGACTTTGAGTCCAAATAGGACAAGGGCAGCATGTGGGATGTGAAAAAGGCTTTTAAGTAGTCAGTGACTCACTGTCGCTGCGTGACCCTCATCTGTCCTTTTCCTCCTCTCTCCCTTCGTCACTTTCAGTTCTCTTCTGTCCTTGTCTTGTCCTCCACCTCCTCACTGTCTTTGTTTCGTTTCCCCAGATTAATTCATCAACCAAGTGGCCGCTCCTACCACGAAGAGTTTAACCCCCCCAAAGAGCCCATGAAGGATGATGTAAGTTGTTTCTCTCTCTAGCCCACTTAGTACCACTTTGAGCTAAGCTGCCACCTACCTAAAACCAGACTAGACATTGGTGACACTGCCGCAGGTAAATTCATTATTTCGTTGATAGAGCACAAAACACAAGATTTGCTAAAAAAAAAACGGATTAGAGATTCTTCAGTTGAGATGATTTCTGGCACCCAGTGGGGCAGACGGCAGGGACTTAAAGTGGAAGGATGATTTGGGCTTATTTTCTGTGGGAATAAATTGCCTGATTGCCATTTCGTAGAAAACAGATTGAAAACGGGATTGTGCTCTTTTTTTGTGGCTACCAAGAAGGGGAAGGCACTGCTTAATCTGACATAAATGACTTTCACACTCAGAGATTATATCAGTAAATGTGGATCACAGAGACTCTACATTCTGCAAAGGCTCTTTTGAAATCAAAGGACTATTCAAAGCTATAAACAATCCCACGTCGTAATAAGTAGAACTGCTAGTGGCAAGAGATCTCACTTTGACACAACGAGAGATGCAGGTTTCAGTACAGCAACATGTGCCTGAGAGAGAGAGAGAAAAAAAACCCACCTGATTAGGTTGCATTGTGAAACCAAGATTAGATTAGAAGTGTCAAGAAACTGGACCTTGCTGATGTCAGTTTAGACAAGGCTGAACAAACGGTACGTACTGTTGAAGGCTTTTCCACATTCGTCCTTTTTTCTGCCCCCAGGTGACAGGCGAGCCCCTTATCCGACGTAGCGACGACAATGAAACGGTTCTGCGTTCCCGTTTGGACGCCTACCACCGACAGACGGTTCCTCTTGTGCATTACTACAGTGCCAGGGGGCTGCACAAGGCCATCGACGCCGCCCAAAGCCCCAATGTTGTGTTCGCCTCCATCGTAGCTGCCTTCTCCACTGCCACAGAAACCTCTGCCCGAGCCACTGCCTGTAAAGACCAAGTGTTCTTCGTTTAAAAACTTTTTCCTCTTTTTCCCTCACTTCTCATCTACCTGCACATTGATTTTATATTTTCCCAGGCCTGGAGATTATAATTCAGAGTACAACAGTCACCGTGTCAAAAAACAAATGATAGTGAAATTGTCACTTAGAGAGGGTAAAGCTCACAGATGAACACATTCTCATGGTGACATCTGCAATTAAATAAATGTAAAATGTCACCAAAAATATACTATCAAGAGCAAAACAGAAAGGATAGAGATGATAAAACACGCCTTCATGGCTCTTTGATTCAATTTGACATCTGGCTGTTTCGAATGCCAGACATGTCCAGAGATGCTTTTCACTGGAATCTGTTTGGGAATATTGACATTTGTTGGCTGTTGTTTGCCTTCGCTAGACAGGTTTGCTCCACTCATTTAATTGAGCACTTGCCCTTTCATCTTCCCATGTCTGATTCTTAGATGCACTTAGCACTCCTGACTATCTTTCTGTCCTGTTGCGTTTCCTCCTCCTATACATCACTAAACCCTGAGACTGAACTTCCTTCCAATTTCAAAAGCCTAATGCATTCTTTGACACACTCAAATTGGTTAAACTTTGGGAAGCCCAGAGCTTTTTTTTCCCCATGTGGTGTCATCGAACTGGACTGATTTGAAGAACTAATTTTTAAAAACTAAAGATAGGAACGTAGAAACTTGCAAACATAAATTGAAAATGTTTAATTTGCTTAGTAGCATCTACACACGGTATAACTATATAAATATGTACTTTATTCGAAGTGCTCTTCAGATCTTGGAAGCAAAATGTAGAACAATACTAACAATATTTTCTGTCATTCGAAGAAAACATGACTAACATTTCCCATCCAAGCAGCATGTTTCAGTTCTGCTGCAGGTTCAGGTCAGTTACTGTATCCACTGGTTGTCATTTCCTCTACGTCTTCATCCAAGACCACCTGTTTTTATCCCTATCTCTTTGTTCATCGCTGTAGTCTGCCGTCTCCTCTCCTGCTTCCTTTCCATGTGGCTACTGACCCAAGTGATCCTCTTCTTCCTCCTCTTCTTCCTCGCCCTTTTGACATGACCACTGACCCAAGTGATCCTCCTCCTGTTCTTCCTCCTCTTCCTCATCCTTTTCACATGACCACTGACCCAAGTACTGCTCTGGCTGTCTTGGAATCACTGGATTACTTTTTTGACATTGGAGAGACTGTCTTGGTTGAGCATGTTGATTGATATGACTGCTGGCTAAATCAATATGCTCTTCACTGTGAAACAGACTGTCCAGTATTTTCTGCAGTCCTGTAATCATCAGTGGTGTGATGTGGGTTCAGCACAGCTTAATGAATTTCACACATGCATGTTTACAAAGTTTTGGTAGCAATCTGCTCTTATCGTTTGCCTGTTTCTGTGTTTAATTTATTAGACCAAATTGTTTACTGTGATAAATGTATGTGTTTTGACCAGACCTGCATCTAATAGCACTTTAAAGTATTTTAAGATACTCAGCTGACGGGTATGTGAGATTCATAAAAAGGTTAAACATACAGCAATACGTTTAAATCTTAGTATGCCTCGTGGCAAAAGCTTGCGAACGTGGAGCTTGTAGCATTGATTACCAAAACAAATACAGACGCTCTATGATTGAGGGCTTCTTGCGCCAGCATCCAGTGTAGGCCTTCAGGAATGGCATAAACACACTGACTTTCAGACTCAAGTCAGACAGGTGTTGTTGGTTCATGCATACAGCAGCTGTAAGTGGTTGCTTGAAGGATGGTTGAGAAGCTATTAAGCCACATATTGCCCAGTCTCCACAACATCATGAATGATTCTGACCTGGTAAATGGCAGCCATCCAATATGCAAAGAAGGTCAAAGCAGCAGTTACATGGGGTCCCTGCCTATTTTATACATTAATAAATTCTATTTATTGGTCTTGCTGAGTGCTACTCAGCACATGAACATTAGTCCAATCTATATTGCTGGGGATATACTGCTTCTGTATAAAGGCTTCTGTGGTTAAAGGAGAGATGTACAGTCTGGGAAGATGAATTCTATGACTTTGTGAAAGCCACAAAAGTCTTTTGAACAGTTGACATCTTCTAAACTGTAGCTTTAAGTTTGAATGTTCGCCATTTATCAGGGTAGGATAATTCATGTTGTTGCAGCATGTAGCCCAGTGACAGAACCCCTCAGGAACCTAGCTTCTCTGCTGTTGAAGTACCCCAGTTGCCTGTCATTGCCCACACTATATTCCACAGTGTAGAACCTTCAAGGTATCTGCATCGGGATTACAGAAAGCAAATTAGCTATGGCTGGAACAGGTCAGGGCTGAGCTTGACGGCAACAACGTGCAGAAATGTTTTGGCCAACAGCCAATCTTTCGATCAGCTCACCTTTTGTCTACTGACCTCTGAACTCTGTGTACACATACAGATGTAAGTTTAAATCCGCAGCCATGAGACCGCATGCGGGCTGTGTACTCCAAATGGGAAAAAGATCATTCCAGCAGTTTTGTACTCGAGACTTGGATTATTCGAAACATCATCACTTTGTACAGATGGAAGTACGAGTGCTTTTTGGCAGGAATTATATGTATTTGTTGTGAAGTATGTATTTTTAAAGTGTGAAAAACATTTTCCCATATGAGCATTCACAGTAGAGGGCATTGGATAATACACTAAGGCTGCTGAGCGCTCAGCAGGACCGTTGATTTCACAAACATCAAAGATGGTGTGACGTGATAAAGGTCAGATGTGATGAAGGATGTGGGTCACTTTCCCTTTGGGGAAAACGTCCTTGGAAAGTTTTGAATTCTGCCCTTTGTTGCTGCTGCTCCCAGAGGTGTTTATCTCCCTGAAATTGTCGGCCAATTTTAAACCATAAATGTACCACACCTGCTCGTGTCTAATAATATACATTTAAAACCAACATTGGCGCTTTTTAAAATATAAAACAGCTAATTTTCACATAGGGTACAGGAAAAAAATGTTTGTCCTTGTCTCCTCTCCTCCTCTTGATGCATAGGTCTCATTCCTGCTCTGTACTCACCTGGTGTTTGTGTTTAGTGGAAACATTTTTCATGCAGACTCTCACCTGCAGTTTCCCCTGAATACTGATTTTTCTTTTTTTTCTATTCGCTCTGGGTTGTTAGGAGGAAAAACAATAGCAGATGTTCAGAAGTCCCATAAGACGATCCTTGGTGTTATATTTAGCCCAACATGATGTTTTTGTGCAAAATTTCCCTTAACATCCTATTCTGTGTTTGGATGATGACTTGGTATCTATTTTTAATTCTTCATTTTAAAGCTGTGAATGTATAGTCAGTCGAGTTGACGGTTAATTTTGCTTTGATGCTGATGCTATTTGCACTTAGAGATGTAGCGTTTCTTTGTCTGTTCATTTTTCTTGTGAATTTCAGGTTTTAAATCACCGTCTTCTGTTTTTTCGAAGGCCTTGTGATTCACTCAAGACTTTTCTTCCCCTTTCTCTCCCTTTGTCTTCCAGCTGGTTGAAGCCTGTGCAGCTCCATGCCTGCCGTGGTGAAGGAATGTGGGTGAGAAAAGAGCTTGGGTGGGTAGACAGAGAGAGGGTGGATTGGATAGTGGTGGCTGGGAGACTTAAAAAAACACGGAATGGGGAACCATGCCGTCAAACTTAAAATCCTCGAATTTCTGTTGAGTTCTCACAAAGAATGAACAAAGCCATCTTAAAATATTCCCCATTTCTCCTCATAATAAAACTTGTGCTTTTCTACAATCATCACATTGTGGTCAGTGTTTTTATTCATACGAATTCCCCTCGTACATTGGATTGGATGCATAATTTTCACAAAGGAAGGTTTAGCTATCTTTAGCAGAAGCTTTTGTTTATCAGTGAAATATTTTATTTGTGAATAATTGACCACAATATCAGACTTTCTACAAATTTCCATTTGGTGCAGAAATTTCCCAGTGATGAAGTGTACCAACACAAGCTTCAAGCATCATGGATGTCACAGATAACAGTTAAAGAACTAACTTTAGAGAAGTTGAAGAGACTGCCATTTCACCTATATCCTGTTTTGATGATTTAAGTTGTGAGTGCCTGAGATGGGTACCGACATGATAAAAACGCTCTCACGATGAGTCCACCATACTCCAACTGTATAAAATCCACACAATGCATCGGAATGGGTATTGACCAGCTGACTGCCACCTCAGACTACTGTCGCCATTAGGTGTCATCAATCAACAAAACATCAACAGATGTTGTGGTTAATGAAGCACATTTACTAGACCAACTGCATTATTTGTGGTACGTTGAGTAGAAAGTATGTGGTGTTTGTTTACTATTTTTGTCTGCTTGTTGTCGCATGGTAACTAAAGATGCTAACCGTTTTCAGGTCCCAGATATTGCCGTTATCTGAGTCATTTGGATGAAAGCTGACTCCCCTGAGTCTACCCACAGTGCTCCCTGTGTCAGCTGTTGAGCATTTTGGGGAAGCAGCCGCCGTTTCATTTTCACTTTTGAGGGCCAAGAAAATTTGTCATTCCCTCCTTCAGCTTCTTTATTAAAGGGGTGAATGAGTAGAACGGTAGTTTTGTCACGTCCATTTCTTCTGGCATCTTTGTAAGCCAGCAGACAATGGGGAGGGAAGTTCAATGTATTTTTTTCAGGATTGTACAAATATGAAGCACAGGATTGCTTTTACAATTTAGGTTAAATAAAAAAGAAAATCCAAACCCAGAGCAGATTGATAAAGCATATATGTCACTGGAAGGGCAATAAAAAGGTAAATGAATGGCAGACACCAAGATTAAAGGTACAGAAAAATGCCTGAGAAGAAGTAATGTAAAATAATGTTAAAAAAACAAAACACTGCAATGAGGCCCTATTGGACTCTAAATATGCCCCACAGATGTATTCTAGTTGAAATATGTAAACATCAAACTAAAAGAAGTTCACTATAATCTGGTTGATCCTCCTGTACGTCGTCAGCTGCTTCCTGTGCTGAAGCAGCTTCTGGTTGTTCTTTCATACTGATAATCTCTGCAGCCGCTTTGTGGGACCATAGAAACGCTCTTTACTTTTCCGTGAACCCACCGCTCACAGTCCGCCGTGTGAGCCTCCGTAGAAGGCGACGTCACAGGGTGGGGTTTCCGTGCTCGCGCTGGCGTGACGCGCTCGCGGGGGCTTTCCTCTCGGACGTCACAAGAAGCGGCGGTGGGGCGGCAGCCTGGAGCCGGAGAACAAACTGCGGAGATTACACACAGTTTACCGCCGCGCAGGGAAAACTTCACGCCGCAGCAGAGAGGCGAGAGGCGGCCACTCTAACACAACCTTCCCCCGGACGGTTTGGAGCCGTTTTACCGTCGCTGGACCGGAACAAGGCAGCAGAGAGCCAGTATCCGTCCTGAAGTGGCCGCAGCGCTTCGCTGCCCGGCGCGCCTGTCGAGGAAATCCGCTCCTGATCAGGTAAGAGCTCGGTGTGAATCCCTTTCCCCGGGCTGCTGTGGGATTCGACTGTTGTGTTATTTCCGTGGTGTCACAGGTTTGAATGGTTATCTGAGTGCGTGGGAAAATAAGAGCAGGCCGTCTTTGTAGGTGGGTTGCAGTTTGCCTCAATTAACCCCATAATCCCTCGTATGATAACAAATTGACCACCATGACAGTCATATTATCTGTACGCATCAGCCAGGAGGGTCAGCTCAGAGCAAAGACTCTCAAATTATCATGAAAGACAGGAGGAGAATCAGTCAAACATGGGAGAGACTTCTACATAGAGAGAGAATTCAAGCCAGACCAGCCCAGACGCCTCAGTGCTGCATATTTTGTGAAAGTATAAAAACAAAACGCAGATTCATATGACTGGTCATTGTCTGAGTCATGGTGTGTGTGTGTGTGTGTGTGTGTGTCTGTGAATGTTGTTTCATCCTCCAAAATATTTCCATTTCCCTTTAAAGCATTCCTGTGCCCTGCCACTCCCTTGGCACTGTTTGGTCAGAGGAAATTTAGTATTTCCATTAGAAGGAAAACTGCTATTTACATTGCCAGTGTAAAAACAATGCTGTGAAACCAGATTAGCGACTCCAGTAGGCCCGATCCCACACACAGCTGCCTTTATTACATTCGTATATATTCAGTATATATGTGTGTGTGTGTGTGTATGGCAGCTGTGTGTGGTATTGGGCATAGGTAATTTTTATGGATTTTGTCCAGATTATGATTAAACTCCTATGCATAGAAAAGGTGTAACAGTATAAATATGTTTCTATGGATACTTGAGGCTTATTTGAGTAAATTTTGAAGCGCTTTCAGTGTCTGTGATTGTTGTATCTCATTGTGGGGTGTTAAATCCACCCTGATTTGGTAATGTTATATAATATGTGGGAGTAAATCTGTTCTTCATACAGTCCATCATGAGCTGTTCTGTGTGTTTGGAACCACTCTCACTGCTTTCTAAACATTAAGACGGAACAGTGTAATGACTGCTTCAATTAAAGTATTACTGGATAAAATCAGGATTACCAGCTTTTTGCGCAAGCCCTTTGGCAAATGACAGGTGTGCAATTTTCACTGAATTCACACTTAAAACAAGGGGGGGGAGGGGACACAACTGATAAATTTTCCAAATAACATGGAAGCTGTCTTCCCTGAGGTCTTAGCCAAGCCTGTGATCCTGTGTGAGGCAGATCCGAGCACAAAGAGTGATTAACATTTGTTATAACATGCTTGGAGTAGATGCATATGCAAATGTCCGTGTTAATACCATGTCCTGGGGACAAACAGAGCTGTGACCAATTTGGGCATGCCTGTATGGCGTTTTAACTCCAACTTGAAAGACATGCAGCTTAGCTGAATTGAAATCTTTAAATTGACCGCAGGGGAGAAAATGAGAGTGTGATTGAGTTGTCTCTGCCTCTTGCCCAATGACTGCTACTAAAGAATTGACATATTGTACATCTAAGGGCATGCATACGGGGTAAGGGTGAGCACCTAGTGATCGAAGGGTTGTTGAAGGTCCCAGAGCAGTGGGCCTTGCATGGTCACGTGGGCCATGTGTGTGTGTGTGTGAATGTGTGTATGAATGGGTGAATGTGAGGCGAGCATCGTAAAACGCTCTGGAAAAAAGTGCTGTAGAAATGCAGTCCAAGGGTTCGGTCTTAATTTATAAAATTGAATCCAGTAACATATTTGCTTCACAAATCCTTCTAAATACATTATTAAAATCTTAAATTGATTGTTTAGTTAGGATGAGAGGAAAATAAGAGATGGAAATCTAGTGCAGCCTTCTGCAACAACAGCCTTGGAAATTACCATTAAATTAAATCAACACCTCTGTGATACAGTGTCAGCAATTTAATGAATATGTTTCACAAAGGCAGAATATGACAACAGTATGGCACCGGGTTGGATTACAGTGGATTACAGGTCAGTCAGAGTTTTAAGTCACAATCTGTTATTTAGATGTTGAGCTCAATCAAACAATGAAAAAGTTTTATCCTTTTTCGCACGAAGAGCGTCTCCTCTCAGATGTTGAACATTACCTCATCCAGAGGAGATTTGGGTTTGGGCTCCTGTGTCATTTCGTGTGTCGGGTTACATACAGTTGCCGGGAATTACATGCTGGGTTCTCAATTGTTGTGTGTGTGTGTGTGTGTGTGTGTGTGTGTGTGTGTGTGTGTGTGTGTGTGTGTGTCCGTGTGTTGTGCTGCTCCTTCCTTTTTTGAAACCTGAATCCAGGCGTCCAGTTTACTCCTGTTACTGCAACCCACCTCATCAGTCTGTACAGGCACGGTGTGTATGTGTGTTTGTATGTATGTATGTATGTGTGTATGAGGATGTTAAGAAGTTGTGGCTCGGGGGT
>OMNV01000057.1:113008-155207 GCA_900303265.1 Brotula barbata | reverse complement strand
GACATTAAACATTCAATAAACAACCCATCAGTGTGGCTCCTGACTGCTGCCCCGATGAATGAAGCTCCCAGCCTGATTCCCTCTAACTCCCGTGCAATTTGATTGTGCAGTTTGTGCACATTTGTGTATGTAGGAGAACGGTATTAATAAGTCAAGTAAGAGAGAAATAGATACAGAGAATAATACTCCATGTTAGCATTTGAGTGTTTGTCTGTCATCCTTTGTAGGCGATACTGTTGGTTGCTTTAAATCAATAAGTGTGCAGTAATATATAACAAAGATAATTCAGCCCACATTTAATGAAGGAGTTATGATAACGTTACAGGAAACTAAACCATCAAAGAGCAGGAAAACTATATAGATATGAACATTTGTTCCGTCTGTGAACTGATATACTTCTTTCCTGGTTGTAACTATCTGTGTGGTGTTCCAGAACTGTGGCCTGTTTCCACTGAAAAGGGTGTGTAAACATTGACTGTAGATAGCGTGCGATCACCCACACACACATCTCTTGATTTTTATTTTTATTCAGTTCAATTGTTCGAATGGAAAATCAGGCACCAAACCAGCATTTTGTCAGATTTGATGATGATGGGTTGACTTACCACACACACTCTTTGTTCAGGTATGACTTTTGATGTTTGACTGGTTGAAAAAAGATAATTGATAAGATCAGGTGCGTAATTCCAAACTTGGCTCCGGTTGGGTATGTGCGTAGATCCTCTGTACATGAGCCAAACCCCGGCATAGTTGTAATATCTGTGCGTAATTCATATTCCACCGGGTTGGCAAATCATCCAGAATCCTGGATTTTCTTATCTGAATATCTTGCTGTCTGCCGTACTTACTTTAGTGTTGATTCATTTCTCATTCGTCACAAATAAATGGCTAAACCACAACATACTTAGAAAGTATTTTAGCTTCCTTATTTGACAGCAATCAACATTATGACTGTCACAAAAAATAATGAAAAAACATAAACGTGATAAAACTCTGATTTGGGTGTTTGTCCTCCTTAAAGTCAGTGTGTGGGAAGAGGCAACATGAATTAACCGTGAGTTGTTGTTGTTGTTGTTGTTGTTTTTTTTGGCACATCGTTCTTTCTGTGGATTGTGTCATTCTAACCTAGTTTATCGTTCGTGTTATCTTATCTGTATGACTCAGTTGGTCTTGTTGTTTGCTGGAAGCAGCCTTGGCTTGTGTGTTTCCAAATCTCTGTAAGAACCAAATGTTCTCATGAGGATAAAGTGATAAGGAAATGCTCTGAAATTACATTTCTCTGCTCGTTACATCCTTAAAGAACACTGTCAGTGTTAAAAGTTATCGCCTCCTCAGGGGAGGGCAACGCACAACGAGAACAATGGTGAGTGACGTGAGGTAACAACTGTTTATGCCAAGAAAGCAGGAAAAATTCCCATACTGACTACTTTACTTAGGACAGATGTGACTTTTTTCCTCATGTTTTTATAATCTCAGGAACATAAAGAGTAGCGGTTGGTTAGAACGCTTGATCCTCTCCTGCTCTTACTCATATTTGGACTCAACTTCTAATAAAATGTGACGTAAAGCCCTTTGTAAACTGTATGTGTATACTTACAGGAAGCCGTTTGTTTGTCTGCGGACTGAAGAGGAAACTCATCCTGGACAAACCGCCCATTAATGCCAGAATACTACAACATTCAACACATTGAAACACATTGAGACTGTTTTGTTTGCTTTGTATAGATATGACATGGAAAATATCAGTACATTATCCAAAATATAAAGAACAAGTAACAAATATTCTATTCAGTTTGATTTTTTTTGTTCTTCGAGAGTACAATCACACAAATCAATTCTTACTTTTTACATCATTTGTCATTTTTATATAAAGTAGAAATGAAGTGAAGCTGTTCATCGTGGTGCTGCTCCTCTCTGCACAACATATGACTACATCTGTCCAGTAGGTTCAGCAAGCGAGAGTCTTAGTTTGTCACTCCAGTATCAAATGAGCTGATCAGGTCTTTTTTAACTTTCTCCCTGCCAAAGACACACACACTCACACGTAGTGTGTTATTAGTCCCTGTTCATGCTAGAGACTGTGAATCTTTCAGCCCCCATCCTTAGATTGGTGAGGTTTCAGGCAGTATCACCACCAGCAGGTTAGCGGCTGAGCCGTTCTGTCTGCAGCACTCCAGCTCTCTGTGAATCTTCTCTCTCTGTCTGCTCTCATGTTGTAAGATGATCTTATTAAGTGAGTGAAGCAACAGGATAATCAGCAGGCGTTATCTCTTAGTCTGATTTGATCCGTGGAGTGACACTTTGAAAGATGTAATGTATCAACATTATGATTGCAATTAATTGTGACAAGCAGCAGTCGGTCTTTTAAAGGCGTGACTGACAATTTTATATCATGACATGCATCTGAACCGTGTGTGTGAGTTTGGTTAGGAACCTTGCAGTCAGTGAGATATAGGAGCTGTACTGTGTCCAAATATACACGGATCCACGTGAGTACATCATCGTGGTGTGACAATGCTCTGTAGAGTCAATCTTGTGCAGACATGCCCCATCGGTGCTAAGTAGCAGTGAATCATCTTGTTGCATAACAGCAATGAGCTCACACAGCAGTACACCTGTAGCACACAGCTGATTGCTATGCAGCCTGAATGTGTGTGTGAACATGGGTGTTTGCATTGACACCATCTCCAGGTTTATGTGTGCTATCTACGTGCACATATAGACTATCTTTGTGTGTAAATGTATCTTGTCGTACATGATTGTAAGGGAATTGAATGTATTTTTACACTTTACAGGACAATCATTTATTGAAGGCGTCTTTCATACACTGCAAAAAGTGTGACTGCTGCACAGATCTTATTTCATGCACAAATTCAAAATAGTTTGAACGTGCTGAAAAATGGCAACCACGATGGCTCCCAAAAACAATTCTGAATCAATTTAACTGTCATTTTTGTCTAATTGTCTGGATTTGTGCATTCGTCTGCTCTGAAAAATGGTGAAATGCTGCTTCACAGATGTGCCTCAGCATGCATGGACTAATTCCTAAATGACAGTGCAGCTCTCTGCATCAAAAAAGGAAGCACATGCATTCTCATTATAACTAGATGTTATCAGTAGTCATATCTCAAAAAATATGTTTTCAACATCAAATTGATGATGAGACATAATTTTCCACCATAGAAACATAGCTGACGTACGGTCATACGTAAATCAAAAAGAAGCTGAAAAACTGTTTGATGATTTTATCTCATGTCGCCTCTATCACAGTAACTCACTTTTTACTGGTCCCGGAAAAAACGACTGAGACTTCAGAGCACATTAGTCCACTCCAAATAAAGTTATTGTTATTATTATTATTATTATTATTATTAACACTCACCTCCCAACTGATTCATTATTGTGTCATTATTGTAGGACTTCAATAGAGATATCAAACGTTGGCGTTATATCATCCCAAAAAAATCCATGCACGCACCAGTGAGCCCCAGAGGATATCAGACGGACAAATCTGCTTGCGTCAGTGGCAGTAAAAATGGCCAGTTTATCTTGAGGGTTCTGGGCTCTTCAATATTAAAATGATAGTTTATGAGATAGGTTTTGCCACTATTTGGGCGTGAAAAGCTCTTAATGGGCGTAGAAGAGTTGTGATCACCACGAATAAAGCAATAAATTGTCTGTCCTTGGAAAGAACTGTCAGGCTGTTTGTTCATCCTGCCAGTTCATTTGTTGTAGTTAATTGCGTACGCTTGCGTAGATGAAAATCAGAGAAGCCAGCTGTAAAGAACATGTGGAGAGAGAAAGAGAGAGAGAGAGAGAGCTTCTTACATAACATAACATGGGAGGAGCTAGAAGACAGGGTTGATGTGGTGCAAGTGTCCTAAATGTGATTTCAAGGATGTTTGTGTGCGTACATGCATGTGTGTGTGTCTGTGTGTGTGCGTGCGTGTGCGTGTCCGAGATTGTACGTGTGTGCTGAATTGAGCAGCAGTGGAGTAGGAGGACAACTGTGGAACAAAGCGTGTGTGAGTGTGCTGATAACAAACCAAGTCCCGATTGTGAAGTTCTCAGGCTGTTATGGCCCATCTGTCATGCAGAGCCACGAGCGAAACACACACACATACACACACACACTCACACACGCACACGCACGGAGCCCATCAGTATTATTCTTAAGTCATTGCACATTTTCCAGCATGCGAATGTTTTAAGACAATCAAATCCTTCAGTGAAATCACGTTCACATCTGTTAACAGGAAGTTAGGATCAAACACGTCTTCAGATAATGTAAACGGATTAAACTGGTTTTAACTTAGGCTGCTTTACAGATGTGACGTCACCATTTTTTGATGTTTTATCAAAAAATAGCTCAAGCTGACGAGGCTGTTGTGAATGATCCACTGTGTGTTTCCACTCTGAGTGTAGTATTTTTGTAGTAAGTATTTTCTACGTATTTGTGTGTTTGTCTTTGAGGTTCATTGATCAAACTGGAACAGAGGAAGAGCAAAGCAGAGTGGAGGAGAGAGCAGATGAAGGAACACTGAGTGAAGAAAGCTTTCTGTCTAATCTCTGTCGTTTGAACCGGCCTACTTGAAACGCAGCAGATCTTTATCCTCGTTATTTCCAAGCAACCTTTTAGCGGATACGTTTGGTTCTGCTTTTCATATTAACAAACAAAATCAACCCGTGGTGTTTGGAGTTCCTCGTCAAACGGTGTGACAATAAACCAGTTGGGAATAGTGACGGAGGATGAAACGTCCACGGAAACACCTTCTCTGTGAACGATCGTGACAGTTACTTCATATCATTTTGTTGATTTCCATGTGTTGTTGGTATACATGGAGTTCATTTGGATTAGTGAAGCCTTCAGTAGCTGTGACTCAGCACAATGCATCTCATTTAAATCCCCCCCCTCTCTCTCTTACCAGTGATCTCACAGACGGCTGCTATGTGTGTTTGTGTCCTTTTAGTGTGTGTGTGTGTGTGTGTGTGTGTGTGTTATGCAGAACAGTGGTTTATATACAGTAGATAACACATTATTTTGTTAAACTTTGACCAGTGATTCAGTTCCAAGGTAACTGGTGTTGGATGTGTATGATGTCATTTTGTGTGTGTATAAATCATGTTGTTATGGCTCTGTGAGTCTGTGTGTTATGGTCAATCACTTTACCACTTTGTACAATAGTAACAGCCTCTTTTATTGATTTATAATCTCAGATCCATTATCAGGAGTGCTCCATCTTAGAGACGTACGAATATCAGCTTTGATGTTTTTTATGTTTTCCTTCCTTTCATATTGGAGCTCTGTTTATAATATGGGGTTTTAATTTGAATAAATAAGACGGACAGAAGGACTGGATCACTTTCTGCCATGAAATAAACTTAATACGAAATGACCAGTAATCATATTATCTCAAAATCATTATGCCTGATGTAAATTCACCTAAGAGCAGGTGGCACACACTGCACGTTAGGCTGCTCTCAAATTAAAAGTGGTTAGTAACCGCAAGGGTGCCTTGAGCAGCACCCGACCACATTCACCTGGAAGAAATATAATTTACCTATAACAAAATGATGCATTTACATGAGAGAAACAGAGCTTCACCTGTCGCATTATAAGCATTATAATGACAATAACGACAACAAACCACAGCAATTGACAGCTGTCATTCTTTTTGTAAATATAAAAACAGGATCATGTTTTGTTTAAGAGCAGTAATTATCGTGGATTCGGGATTTTCAGCTTAGCTGGGAGGCAGAAAACCCAATGTGTCAGCGTCACAGTGATTGGTCAGCTGGCCTGTCAATCTCTTGAATCCCCTCACAGACACCTCAGTTACAATCTCCTGAATGATGAGGATGCTCCTGTGTGTGTGTGTGTGTGTGTGTGTGTGTGTGTGTGTGTGTGTGTGTGTCTGCACCAGACTAGTAGTAGCTATAATCAGATTTGTGATAGCTAGGTCAGACTGAGTGGTCATTAATTCGCTCATGACAGAGACGAAATAAGAGCACGTCAACACGGCTGTGCTCAGTCTTTGCTCTTAAGTATTTTTGACTCACATTTTCATTAAATATGACGTTTATTTGTGAACAAACCGAGTCCACACTGAGCCAACAAACCTACATTTACTATCAACAAAATGTAAGCCAACACATCAGCATTTATGTGCCACATAATCCACACACTCTCACAGCCTATAATCACCATGGGTACCAATTATTGTGTACGTGTGTGTGTGCACATGCATAATCATCGCATTTAGTTTGTACTTTTGTGTATTAAGGGCAGCGTGTGTACACGTGTATATCATGTGAACGTGTGTAACTGATGAATTTCTGCAGTGCATTAATTCACACATTTAGACATCTGTGTGTATGTGTGTGTGTATGTTTGAGAGTATATACAGCATATCGTGTGTACTTTTACCAGTGAATGCTAGCGTATGCTGTCAATTTGCGTTGTGCGTGTGTGTGTGTGTGTGTCTGTATTTGTGTGTTTAGATAAGTGCCAGAGTCACAGAGTGGGTCACTGTTTGCCTCGCTCATAGTGAGCATCACCATAGCAACGGCACTAGCAGCGCAGTGTGAAGTGGAGGAAGAGCTTGCGGCACGCAGTGTGTGTGTGAGAGAGAGAGAGAGAGATAGAAGAGATGGAGGAAGCATGAGGACAACAGGGTGTCTGGTTTTGAATGAACAGATGATTGGAAGGTGATGTAACTCAATGATTTTAATATTTAACGAAGAGTTTTGCTCTTCGTGTTCTTTGGTGCAGTCAGCATTTTAAATGTTGTGGCGACACAAATGAAGATCAGCGTTTCCTTCTACGTGTCTTTGTAAAAGTAGCTGCTGCTCCTCACATCCAGTCTGTCCGGGGCTTCAAGAGTTAATGATTAGATCGAAACGCAGGAGGGGCAAATGAGAGTGTGTGTCTGTGTGTCTGTGTGTAGGGGGAAGAAGAGAGATGTGTGTCATACTGAGCATGCTCTTTGTGCTAACTTCCTGCTCTCTCTCTTCCTGACAGAAAAGACGGATTCACAGAGAAAGAGAGAGAAAGACCGGCGTACGACGAGAAGAGGAAGACGAGCACAGGATGAAATCGGAATAAAATCTGAATAAAAGAAGAGTTTGATACAAACTGAAGAATTTTATCACTCAGAGAGGATTCCACCAAGCTCTGCTCTGTGGATCTCATGTGACGTATTTAGAAGGAAGAGGCTCCATCATTGATCTTTTTACTGTTCTTTTTAGTGTCGTCAGGACTGACAGTAATGTCTGACGTAGAGATCTGGTGGGGAAATGGGAGATTTTTTCCACTGTCTTCTTTGTAAATCCTCTGACACTGAAGTTTGAAATAAACTCAGAGGGGATTTTTTTTTTCTTTCAACACGCACAATTTCTTTCAATTTCTGTTTCAGCTCCTCTGTTAGCTCACCCTGTGTTTTCCTCGTCGGTTTTGTTTTGCGTAAGAGGAAGAGAAAGAGGTGAATGACCTCAGCCTTTTCTACAAGGAGCCTGAATTTCATTTGCATTCTGCTTTGGCACTCACAAGAGCACAGATCCCCTCTTGTGTGTGTGACAGACTGTGTGCTTGTGTCAGTTCAGCCCCGTCTGTGGGACAAGGTGTATGAGAGGACAGTAATCAGGCCCGTCCACGCATCTCTTGTGAGAAAATGGGATCTGAAAAGGACTCGGAATCTCCTCACTCCTCTGTGAGCGGTGTTCCAAACCCAAAGTGCCGTGCGGCCAGCAAGCGTCGTGGCCGCATCTCCTTACACAGCCTATTCCACAGCAAAAGGGGCTCTCGTGGGTCCCGGGGCCCAAAAGGAGGAGCGGCGACCCCTTTGGCTCATCAACACCACCAAACGCAACTTCAACAGCTTCTCCCTTCTACCGTGACCTCTACCCCCGCCCTGGCGTCTGCTCCACCACCAACCACTGGTACAGCGGTCACTGTGCCCCACGATGCTGCTTCCAGCACCCCCACGAAGCCGCTCTCGTCCAGCCAGCCGTCCCTGGACGGAGCCCCGTCCTCCGAGGAGACCAACCTCCTCGAGTGTCCCTTGTGCCTGGTGCGCCAACCTGCCGACCAGCTCCCTGAGCTGCTGGGGTGCAGCCACCGATCTTGCCTCTGCTGCCTGCGCCAGTACCTCCGTATTGAGATTACGGAGAGCCGCGTCCAGCTCAGCTGTCCCGAGTGTGCCGAGCGACTGGTTCCCAGGCAGGTGGCAGACATTTTGGATGATGCGGCCCTGCTGGAAAAGTACGAAGAGTTCCTGCTGCGGAGGTGCCTCGCCTCCGATCCGGACTGTAGATGGTGCCCAGCGCCCGACTGTGGGTAAGTCACTGTCCATGATGTTTATGCTCCTGTCCTCACTGCTGTCCTCAGATCTCTTTCCTCTGGGTGCGGGTCTGCGATCTGATCCCACAGTCAGCTCATCTGTGCTAGTTTCTGATTGTGTTTACAGTTTGCTGTGTCTGATGTTATCAAAATTACCTGATCGAAGTTTTATAGTAAAAACCTCTCCAGGACCTTAGCTCACGGGTTTGTTCCAATTCGGAACTGAATTAGCTTTTTCCATGAAAATAACATGAAGAAGTGAAAAGCAGAAATGTTTGAATAAATGAAAATGTAATAAAGCCTGGAGCATGTGTGTAGCGTAAGTGAGGCAAGAAGTCATTTCCTGTCTGTAACTAAACTTTCACATTGCTGCACAAATGCTGAACTGATACAGAAAGATAAGGAAAATTCATATCAAATTGAAGGGTGTATGTTATTTTTCTATGCTACTTTCTATATTTCTCTGATAACTGGAGCATCACCTTTAAGGTTCAGCTGCAGTTTGACTGTAGAATCACTCTCACTTTCCCTCTTGTTCAGTTATTTCCTCACTGAGTTTGTTTCGTTGATTTAAGGCCGGTATTGCTTCAGAGCCTGCTTAGATAAAGGTCAGTCTCTCTTTGTATCTGGCTTTTTGAGGAACCAGCATGACCTGCTCTGTTAGAGTGGAGGGAGGCTGGGGAAGTGGACGAGTGGAGGAGTGAAACTGTAACTGGGTTAGAGGAGGTTAGCTCACCCCACAGTTGGAGGAGGACAGAGTCAAATGGGCTCACAGGTAGATGAGCTCGTCTTTGGTTTCAGGAACAAGTGAGAGGCGTTTCATAATTGAAAACAACGGTGATTCATTGTGTGCGTTTGTGTGTGTGTGTGTGTGTGTGTGTGTGTGTGGGAAGGAGGAACGCAGGTAATCAGGAGTATTTGTCTAGGTTGTGGTTTGTACAGTAATATTGATCGTGTCATAGGGGAAGGCCATAGTTCGACAGCTGTGTGAGTATGTGTGTGTGTGTCAGTGTGTCTTGGTTCAAATCCCTCTTTTAATGCGTTTATTTCTGTTTGTGTCCCTACGTAGATAAATGCATGTACGAGTTCAAATGGAACAATGAAAACCTATAAATATAAAATCTGCTTTTACAGAATAATCCTTGTAAAGCTCCTCTGTAGTCCTTCATTTTTTTGTATTTTACGTTTACTTTTTACTTACATACTGCAAATTTTCTCCTATGTTGTATTTCAATAGGACCTTCATGGTTAAATGAAGCACGAGTTAATCATAAATAATGAAATTTTAGGGAAGATTGAATAATGACACACTTTAGGCTACAATGAGAAACAGACACTGCTGTGATTCACATCGTCTTACCAGTTGTATCAGTCAAAATTCCCCTGAAGAAATCACAAGTGGTAATTATTCCCATATGTGGTTTAACAGATATGGGTTTTGCTTCTCCCCTGCACATAACACTGTTTTCTAATGTGTTGTGTGCAGTGTGCTGATGTCTATCGCTCTGTGTTTAGTGGACAAAACAAATGAACACTGAGGTCACATTGGTCAGTCCCCACAGAGAGAGAAAGGGAAATCGTAGGGCTCGAACTGTGCCAGGATAAAGGTTACAGATAGTCATGGGTAGAGAAAATATGCGTCAGAACACAACAGTACGCCACAACAAAACCAGTCTGTGTGTGTGTTAGTGTCAGCCTCATCAGAAGCCAACTAACTGGTGACCTACATATTTACTGGTAAGATCCACTGACTTGACGCCAGCACCGTGACTCACTATTGTCATCCCACTTATTTAAATCAGACAAGTTGACTAAGTCCAAATTATTATTCAAACCGACAGGTGTAGAGAGAGATAGAGAAGCACCCGGTACACACACACACACACACCTGGGAGTAGCGGTTTTGTCCTGTTGGCCGCTGGAGAGCACACTCCAAGCGAATGATGGCATTAGGTGTGAATTACTCTGATTAAAATGCTTTATTTGCGTGCTCGTGCTTGAAATTTGGCTAACCTTGTGTTTGTGTTCGTTTGTGCTTGTGAGTTTTGCAAACCACACAAGGAAACGTATTGCAATGTGACCTCATTTTTGCATCTTGTTGTGTTTGACAGAGAGCTTATAGACAATATAAATGACAGGAAGTGACTACTTATAGCGAAGGGCCCATAAACACAGTCTGTACAGATCCTGTGCAAAATGTAATGGTTGCCTATTTGTCATGCAGCAGGATTATCTTCCATCGCATATAATCCACAAGATGCAAGGTTGCTCAACATAAATGCCTCTTTCCTTTGTGATCGTTTTTGCTTTAAGTTTGTCCAAACTCTTGCTGGGCTTATATTGGACCTTTAATAAGCACCGGGATGGATAGAAATTGATGAAAATAAACAAATACTATTGTAGATGTTACTGTAAACACATCACACTGTATCTACTGGCTTCCCCTCATTGCCCTTTGACCCCAGCCAATTAGGTCTCTTCCTGCATGATTGACAGACCGTAGTATCCAATGAGAGCAGAGAGTGGCCCTCTGCTGTCTCCCCTGGCTGTCAGTTGCCATGGTGACTATTGATGCAGCATAGGAGGAGCGTTGCCAGTGGTAACCGGAGTAGGGACTTAATTAAAGAGATCATATGTGTTCTCACTTGATTTGTGTGTATGTAAGTCTACCTGTGTAACCTGTAACATCCGTGGGCATGATTCCCCTTCAGCCCTCACCAACATCTTGTCCTCCGCTTCCTCTCTTTCTCCCATTTACACATCAGTCGATGAAGTCTCTTTATGTTTCCCTGTTTCGGTCTCATTGTCTCCCTTTGTAATTGTCCTTCCATATTGCTCTCTGCACTGCAGCGGAATCCACCAATTGCGAGACGGCCCTGACAGAAGATGCTTTGACTGGAAAAAAAACTGTCATAGCAACCTGCACTCATGACATAACACTCTGTCCATGCTAGACGAGCACGTGCAGGCCGTGTCATGCTCGTGTCACTCTGTTAACAGCTGCCATCATTGCATAACTCTATAGATTCATAAACGCTAAGTTTGATGCGGACGGGCTTTTAGGTGGACCTGAGTATGAGAGGGAAATGGTTAACAGAGTGCAGTGCAGACGTCGTTTGTTGTCTGTTTGACATTTTACCGTTCACCAGTGTTTTGGAGAGCTTCACACTCAGCACTGATCTTGCAGAAAAAAAAAGCCGAGCTGCTGTTTCTGTTTTTTGTTATTTACTTTAATTGAAAATGCAGGTGGCTCTTTCTCTCGGGATGTAAGGGTATGGGTTTAGAATATCACAATATGATACCATATACGATATGATACGATCGTATATCTCACTATAATAATGCACTAAGCCTTAAGTGATAGATAGTAATAAGATGTTAAGATGGTGAATGTTTAAACGTAAAACTATTATGAGCTACGATGGAGAATAAAAAAATCATTTTTTATAAAATGGCAACTCAAAAACCAATTACTAGCCAGTTAATAACCGTAGCAAAGCTATGTCTGACAACACAGAGTATGTCTCGGGTTTAGAAAGTGACATCTAGGTTTATTTGGACACTTAAGCACTTTTTGCTAACATGCGTGACAATGTGTTGTTTCATCATTCCATAAAACCAGGTTATGTGGTGCAAATACACCGTTTGTGCCAGTTCGTGTTGCAATTATGTGTTACAGGATGACTCAGTTTCTCCAGAAGTCTCCCTGTGGGAATCAAGTTCTTGTCTTGTCTTGTCCTAGAAAATAAATTCTTGTTCATATGTGTTCACTTGTTCCATTTCCTATCCAGTGCTTTTGGGGACCATGCAAGAAGTGATAATGAGGGACGTGTTGGGGCGGCCATGTTTGAGGCATGCCAAAGAAATGAAAGTTTGTCAGGCTATCACTTCCACCTCCTTTGTTCACCATTAAATTAAACTGGAGGAGCCTACGTACGTGCACAAACCTGGCAGAAGTTTTGTTCTCTTTGGATGCAGAAAAGGCAAAAGTGTTCAAATCCCTTTTTTGTTTTCACTCCCACGCGTTTTCTCCCATTTCGCTGTGTAGCAATGTTTCATGACAGACTGCCATTGTGATTTGTAACTTGAATGACAGCCTCTTTTATCTTGGCTTATTTTTCTATGAAGTGACATAGCAACAACACTTGTTGCTGTTTTTGCCACCGCTCCTCTTTATTTGCGAGCTAGCTTAACTCCAACACGAAAATGACGGAGCCTTGTCTGTTATTGTTGCCGTGTCACTTCGTATTCTATATGAAGGTAGAAAATGTCTCTTACTTAAGGGAGAAATATCTAGCTTTTTCTAATTTTCCCTTATTTTTAGAGTGGAAATGCCAACTAAGTTATACCACAATGGTTTGTCTTGTAAAATGAGAAACAAACTGCATGTGTCTACGTGAAGAGTTGATTTTCATGACTCCTATAGAGAATAAACGGTCATTCATGACGAAGACAATGCCATCACGTGTTGAAACCCCCAAAATGTAACCCACCTACTTTCTTAGTCCCTGTAGGATTTTGTTAAGATTAAAACAAATTTGTCCTTTTTCTTATGAAACAGCTGAACACAACCTGTGTGCCTTCCACTTTCCCTCAGAATGAGCCCATCACAGCTGTGTTCACGCTCCTCGCTGCAGTGAATACTACGCTGATTAACTCATCGTTCCTTTCTCAATATTGAACTTTGTAATTTGTACACTGCGTGCATCCTGTCACTCTTTCTTTTTCTCCGTTCATGAAATGCTTGCGACTTGTCATTTCTTTGTGCTAACTTTCTCTGCTCATCTGCTAAAGATGCAATATTACTTTTGATGTATCTATTATCTTTAAATGTGTACCACGTCAGGCATATTGTGTTAAAATGCACGATGCCACATTGGTTTTAATTTAAAACGAAAGTAAAACTATATGACAGCGTGGTGTGAAACAATTGTAGCTAATTAATTATTTTGAATTCAATGTTCCAGGTCGTATGAATCAAATTTGCATTTTTTCTTTCATTTCAACATCAGTTTAATTGATGCTCTCAGGGATGCACTGAATAGAACATGATTTTCTTACTATCTTATTTGTTTTTGCAAATGAATTCTTCGTACACATAAAGCCTTACATTCAAATCTGCCGACACACTTTGAAGTTTTTTCTAATGCCCCTCAGTCCATCATGATTTGGAAATGATGACCTTTGTCATTCATTTTAACGTTCATTTTAATTGTGTCCTAAAAATTGTTCAAACCATAAAAGCTCCACAGGGCCTTTAAAAGCTGACTTAAAAGTCTCAAGTATCCAAGCTTCCATTAGACTCAGTAGGCAGCATTTCCTGTTTGCTTCTGTAGATGTATGTTGCAGCCGTCTGTGCTGTTAACTTCCCTTAAAAGGAGATGTATGTTCTCAACTGTATGAACCATACAGAGTGTTCATTCTCAGTGGACCAAAACAACAATTGCACATTGATCACGTCACGTGATCATTTCATTGCGCTGTGCCACTTCCTCATCATAAACTTCTCTCTCTCTCTCGGTCTCTCTCCCTCTCTCACTCAGGTTTGCAGTCATCGCATCAGGCTGTGCCAGCTGTCCCCGATTGGTGTGCCGCAGGGAGGGCTGCGGTGCCGAGTTCTGCTACCATTGCAAACAGGCCTGGCATCCTAACCAGACCTGCGACTCGGCCCGCCAACAGAGGGCGCAGTCCCTGCACATCCACAGTAACCACTCACCCAGCTTCACACAGGAGCAGGGCCCCAGTGAGTACCTGGATGACAACATTTCCCGCTTTTCTTGTTTCGTTCCTGGTTTATCTCTTCCCTCTCTTGATTTCGGTTAGATGGTGAATATTATTTTCCCAGTGCAGCACCTTGCGTTTTTAATGTCTCTGTACACCGATACCCCTGTTTCAGATTTTATATATCTGTGAGTGTGTTTGGTGCAGACAAAAACAAAAAGAAAAAAAAATGTCCTCCTGGCATTTTTGCTTGAAAGCTTTTTTCACACCTCTGATGACGTGGTGTCTCTTTATCTGTCATCAATCTTCACATGTCTGTCTGAGCTGTGAGTCAGCCTCAGCTTGCAATATTGGCTCCACTGCATTTCCTTCCTGCTGCTGGGGAAAGGGTTCGGCGCTCAACCGCGTACAAGACACTATTTATAACACATTATACCCACTTGATAGTTTCGTGACTGCAGCATCTGCTTGCGTGTGTGTTTTGTTATTTGTCTTCCCACGAGCCTCAAATCCATCAAAGTTTGTGGTTTTGAGAAAGTAAAATGGGGTCTGGAACGTCCTGGAAAATGAACACGTAACCTTGGAAAGAGTGCAACCAAATGTATCAATATGTCACAGCTGTGTGGATGTTGATTCAAGGATCAGCACGTCTGTCCTCGGAAAACCCCCTTTGATGGAGGTCTGTGTTAATACAGAAGACGAATCAATGTGATTTCATCAGGATTTATGGACTCTTATATACTATTATGTTAATCCAAAATTGTTCCCTAGATTCATAATCACTGGAGACACAATTGTGTTGATCATAAAATACAAAGACACTCATCAGAGTGCATTCCTCTTCCAAGACAGAACAAAATGTTTTCTTGTTCTCCGACTGGCTGAAAGAGATCCTTATCTGTTAATGAATCAGCTCATGTCACATCTCAGTTACACAAGTTAGAAACATGTTAATAAACATGATTCTAAGATGTTTGTAACTTAAGTAAAACTGTTTCATTAAGAATATATTTGTCTGCCACATCTGGACAAAATTATACCAATTGATTTTCAGTTGTAGGATAAATGTGTCTGATTGGTCTCAGATTTGTGTACTATGTGTATACTAAACAATGCCCTATTGTGCAATGTTTGGAAAATTCATAAAACAATTTCGAAATTGAGTGAATCTTCCCTAGGACGTACCACATCCCTCCACCAAGTTTTAGCAAAATATCAGTTCAGTAAGCCTACTAAATAGCAAGCAAGCTAACAGATGTGGTAGTGTGTAAAACCCATCTTCATCAGCAGTTCACACCTAGAATCATGTTAGAAAAAATAGAAACACTCCATTGACAATGAATGAGAACTGTAAATCATCTGTCCACCGTTGCTCCATTTTGAAACATTTAGCAGTGATCTTTGAGAAAATCTGGCTGTTTGTGGCCATACCTGCTGTATATATCATGGGGCACAGAGAGGAGGGGAGTGGAGGGAAGGAGAGATTGGTGGATGAGAGAATGGTGTGGGAAAAGAGAGAGAAAGAGATTGATGAGGAATGGAAAAAAGGAGGCCAGAGGAACAGTGTGAGCAATGTCAGTCTGTGTGTGTGTCTGTACACTCACGCACAGTGTCGACTGTCTTTGAGTTAACAAGCCAAAATGACCGGAGACTGGAGTGTGTTCCCAGAATCAACAATCAACACAGACATACTCAATGAGGCACAAAGAGGAAACCTCTGTGTGCTTGTTCACTTATGCGTTTCCATCAGGGGACAAACTGTCCCGATCGCCCTGTCCATTATCCAAATGAGCTTTAATTTTGATGCCAAAACAAGAGAGAAAATACACTGAAAGCACAAGCAGGTCACTAAACAATACAATAAGTCATTTTGAACCATTTGAATCATAACCGACAGTTTATTATTTAAACATATTGAAAGAATACGTTTTATGTCACTCCTTTTGTCCACGTGTAACTCCGATGTCTTGATTGCGTGCAGTATTATCTGCTGCGAAAACAAACGGAACTGAGTAGAACTAAGTTTTAATGAGACGAGTGATGATGACCCACCGATCCCTCTTTGTGTTCGCCTCTAGCTGACGACATCAAACCCTGCCCAAGATGCGGCGCCTACATCATCAAGATGAACGATGGGAGCTGCAACCACATGACCTGTGCCGTTTGTGGCTGCGAGTTCTGCTGGCTCTGCATGAAGGAGATCTCTGACCTGCACTACCTCAGGTACCTGTCTGTGTATTTTTTTGTGTGTGTAGCAGTGATTTGTGATGGCTAACCGTTTTCCTACTTCACGTCACTGTAGCTGTTCCAGGTGTTCTTAGTTGACATAGGGGCAAATTACTTGAAAGTTTCCTTTACTTCATCACATCTCAAAGGAAATGGTGTTCTTGTTTTCCTATCTTTTCTTTTCTTTTTAAAAATATTTAGTCTCCTTTTTGTCTGCCTCAACATCTGTTTGCTTTGTGAAGGATGCCGAGGTACCTCGCTGTGATAATGCACTTAAAATAACATCTGCGTCTTCTTCCTCCCTCTTTCCTCTGCTTCCCTGCGTCAGTCCATCCGGCTGTACGTTCTGGGGGAAGAAGCCTTGGAGCAGGAAGAAGAAGATTTTGTGGCAACTTGGCACTCTAATTGGAGCTCCAGTTGGCATCACGTTGATCGCAGGCATCGCTGTGCCCGCAATGGTCATCGGTATACCTGTTTACGTTGGACGCAAGGTGAGAGTCAATCAATCAATACTATCAGTAGCATTTTCCTGATTCAATAGGAGAGAAAAACAGCAGTCTTTTGGGTTCTTTTGTTATTTAATTTGTATATATATGTTACTTACAATCACAATATTTATTATTTTCCTTTGCTTTTATGTGATTGGATGATATTACTTTATGTTTTATCACAACAAAATGAACATCAAGGGAAAATTTATAGCAGTAATCTAAAGTGTCTATGAACCTGAAATCTGTCTAATATAATTTTGTGATTATGTTTGTGTCATTTCAAGATTCATTTTGTTAATTTTCTTCACATAATATTTGTTTTCAGGCAAAATATCATATTATTATATATATTATTTCTAAAAGATAAAATTATCAGACTTCTACTATCGTCTTTTGTGGTTAATAGTTATGACATTCATACCAAGAAAGAGTTTTTCATCTTTACCGTCAGATTACATCTGTCTGATTCCACAGCAGCAGCGCTGACAAATGTTGAAACCACAGACTGGTGTAGTTTACGCCATGGTCAAAATTTTGCTGCTTTCACAATCACTCACTTGGTTATCTGGGGTTTACCCACAGTATTACACAGACCTTTTGAGTTTCATTATGCTGTGGGAATGTCAGGAGTCTCATTTAAGGGATTTTCAAGGAAAGTACTTACTGTTCTTTTCCATTCACCTCTGAATAACACAGACCGGGTGTCTTATCAGAGCAGACTCCAGCATTTTGCAAACAAACGTCACATTTAGCTGATAAATAAAAGATCATCATTTGGTAAGATTCATCCAAAACAAAAGAATTCTCCACTTTTTGGAGCAAATGTGAGTGATTTGTAATAAGCTGAATGATTTGACATTCACACACGGTGGATCCTGTTCTGTCGTTGCTCTGATCCAAATCATCTCTCACTGGCTTTATTCTCCCCCCGCCTGCATTCGCTCCTGTTGTAAAAGATTTTGTGTTAAAACATCTCCTTCCTGTTTCCTTCCAGATCCACGCACACTACGATTTGAAAAAAACATCTCGCCACAGAAGGAACCTGGCCATCACAGGGGGCGTGGCCCTGTCCATCATCACTGCCCCTGTCATAGCCGCTGTCAGCGTCGGTGAGAAACACAACCACTGTGACATTAAACACACAAACGATCAGCATTGTTGGTCCAAAATGATCAAATATTTACAGTGACAAAAAATGACTACAGAAAACAACAAATGAACAAAATTAAAACGGATGTTAGATCAATAAACTTTTTGTCTGACAGATTTTGAAAATGAACTACTTGAAATATTCCTTCTTTGTCCCTTTATCACTCTCATGGTTCAAAGCTTTTGTGATAGTTCAACTTTTTGATACTGTGTCAATATCTGTGTGTCACCCAGTCAAAAAAATGAACACCAACATAAAGAGAAATGAAAATAAAGGAACAGTAAATCAACTCTGAAAGTGGCCAAATGTTCAATCTCAAATAGACATGACAGAAGTGAAACCTCATAATTGCATCATAGTAGGACGTTAATATTCTCTTCCTGTCTATAGGCATTGGCGTGCCCATCATGTTGGCGTACGTGTACGGTGTGGTTCCCATCTCTCTGTGCCGAGGAGGTGGCTGCGGTGTGAGTAGAGGGAAAGGGCGGGGAGTACGGATAGACTTCGACGAGGACGATGGACCAATCACAGGTGGATGGAGCCGAAACTGTAATCACAGTGATAACAAAATTACAAAAGTTCCATTTTATTAACAGTATTTTCTGTCGCGTTCTCTGTTTAGTGGCGGATGCTTGGCGAGCTCTGAAGTCACCAAGTCTGGGTGAGAGCAGCCTGGACGGGGCAGTCAGTGGTTTGAGCACCACCTCACCCAGCGAGGGGCTCTCTGTGGCTCCCGGGGCTCTGGGTGACACTCCCCACTTCAATACCCTGGCAGGGGGCGCTCTGGGGACCCGCACTGGCAAATATAGCCGGTGAGGAGACACCTTGTTTCGCTTGGACTTGATTTATGTTCATGCAAAGCATTTTTAATGTAGTAAAGAGAGGCTGTAAGGAACGTAATAGATCATTATGACTGTTTGTTGTCATCCAGGCTGGAGGTGCAAGCTGGGGAGCTGGCCAAAGAATCAGCCCAGAGGGAGACAGGCAGCCTGGGTGCAGGGAGCGACTGTGCCAGCACCCGAGGCATGGCTGGATCCATCATCTCCGCCTACACACTCCCTGACAGGTGACACTCTTCTTCTCTTCTCTTCTCTTCTCTTCTCTTCTCTTCTCTTCTCTTCTCTTCTCTTCTCTTCTCTTCTCTTCTCTTCTCTTCTCTTCTCTTCTCTTCTCCGCTCCTCTGTTTGCGGTAAGATTTGATTTGGATGTATTGGATGTGATGTGTGTGAGATCAGAGCAGAATTTGGACTAATCTCATGACTTGGCAGGTTGGGGCCGTGATTTCCTGTTGTTGTCTCTATAGGAACACCTAATCCTGCTTAAACCTTTCTAGATTAGTGACGGCATTACTGAGAAGATTTTGTTCTTTGGTTAAAACTGCAGTAAATGAACACAACAAAGCTCTTTGTAGCTTCATATGGCTGGAATTTGTTGGATTCGATCAATTTTTTCTTGCACATTATATGTTTTTAAAGCGGCCACAAAAACCACAATTTAGGAATGGTATGGTTGTCAGAGCCTATATACGGATGAAAATGGTTCAAAGTAAAAATGCCCAAAATGAGAAGCTGGAAATATTCCCAAAATTTGTTTCAAAGTATCATGTAACTTGGAGGAGTCTGAGCAGGTGATTGATTGTCTTTAGTGTGTTCCTGGTGAGAAAATTAGTTCAATTAAATGAATAGATAATGACCCTGTTCAGAAGGCCTGATCCTGAAGCTGATCTGTGTTCAATCATCTGCAGGGAATGTACCAACCTGGAGATCCAGGTGGACATTGAGACCAAACCCAGCCATCTCTGCCTGACCAGTGAGGAGGATCTAACCCCAACCCCAGGCTCTGCTGCCATGGCTACTGCCTCAGGAGGGGAGGAGCCTCAGGACTGCAGCTCTAGACGGGGCGGGGTTTTGTCTGGCTCGGCTTTAAGACTGTCACCGGGAGCGTCGATCAGGGAGGGGCTCCGAGACGTCACCCTGGCGCAGCCGGAGAGCATCCGTAGCGACCTGGAGATGTCAGACACGCAATCAGATGACATCGCGGAGCTTACGTCAGATGACTGTGACTCGCCCCACCCAAAAAGCTGTCACCCGGCTGCAACTGGCCAGCAGCCGCATGCCTGCCAAAACCTTAACCCCTCCACCGAAGGCCTTCACTGTCCCGCAGACAGCAATGTCATCCTGTACGTCTGAGAGAACACGAGAACACGCTCTCAGGATTGCACAAAACAAACTAACAACCCCCACTCCCGCCCCCGCCCGACAATTATATTTCAGCTTTCCCCAATTTGATAGCTTTTCCTGTGTTGTCATTCCTTGTTTTGCTGCTTTTGCGACTCACAGAAACCGTCTTAAACACAGACAGCCTTTGTTTACTTTCGTCTAAACTGTCTTATCTATCTACCTGCCAATCACCTCACTCGGTAAATTGTCAGGGTTCTACCTCTGAGATTTATAAGATTTATGTTTACTCCTTGGTGCAAAATGCCTTGGCTACTTAAGCAAAAAAAAAACAAAAAAACAACCAAGAGGTACAAATTTTACAAGATTAAAATGATGGTTAAATGATGCCAAGCACAGACGTGGGTGAAGGATTGTGGGAAAATAGATTTGGAGTGAGGACGAAGGGGAGGTTCATGACTGTGTGTGTGAATGAATGTGGACTTCACACTCGATCACGTTGGCTTTATTGTCCTCGCTTTCCCTTTTCACATTCAAACAACTTTCAAATCGTTTGACTTGCAGTGTGCATGAGTCTGCATGTGCTCTGTCTTGTGTGGAAGGTCACGCGTGACAGCGTGTTCCCATTACACGGGTGAGAGGTGAGTTTACATACAAGGAGTATCTGCACTTGAATCTGTCTGCACAGAGGAGGAGGACTGGGAGATGAAAGTAGGGAGGAGTTCTGGGAACACAAAATACACTGAGAGATTCTATAGTTATTCTCTTGCGGTGGTGGACCTTTTTCACTCAATGGCCATTTTGAACTGTCAGGGATTGCTGGGTAGGGTGAGAGTAAAACTCTTATGTTACTGTTTTTCACAACCACTATTTTTATTTTACGGTTATCACGCAGAAAATATTGAATTAAATATCCAACAACAAATAAACTAAATTGATCTAATTTTATTTATGTTTCGGTAATGTGAGTTTTGTACAAACTACTGTATATGTTGAGGGACATGGATAATGTCGCCCTCTGGTGGGAGCTTTCTTATACGTCAGCGAGAAATGGCTCAAATTAAAAAAAAATTCTGTCTACAAGTTTAAAAACAGAAATGCAACTTTGATTTGAGGCACTTTTTATTCATTCCAATCATCTGTTTTTAATTGTTTTTTAGGTCTAGGGTTTTTTCCAGTCTGTATATACTCCCAAACACACATACACACTGATCCAGGGATGTGGTAAAACACATGAAGATATATTATGATGCAAAATATATGAAAATATATTTTGATGCAAAATACAAATTCCTTTTGTTGTGTATGCATCAAAATATATAACAAAATACTGTTTCCAAAAATGTATCAAAATAAAATTCAGTATTTTTTATTTTGAAAATACATTTTGGTGCAGCCCCCATAAAAAAGGATGCACTGTTTTTGTTGATTTAACCAAATATTGTGTGTCTTTCTATCACTATTTCACAGATATTCAGTTATTACATTAACTTTTCTGGAGTTGTTCCACGGTGATGCAGATGAGGTGAAACATTTGTATTCATCCTGTGATCACACATCTGCACTTAGATTTTGGCACACATTGTGCATCATTTAGACTATCGTTGTACAGATAAATTAGTTTCTTATTTCTATGACGAAACGAAACGGCATGAATAGAAAACTTGGTTAGCAACAAAATAATATTTCCTTTCCTTTATAAAATATGCCATTCCTGTGAAAATGACCTAGATATAAGGACAAATAAATTATATGCTGTTTTGTTTTACTTTACCCTTTTCCGTTGTGGTGGTTGTCATCACTAGCGTCCGGAAAACATCTGGCATTGTTGTACTGAGTATGTTCTAATGTCAGTTAAAACTGTTGCGGCTTTAAATTGTCTTTCAGGAATTATTTTCATTTTATTATTGTACAATGCAATATTTACCACCTGTATTAAAATGAATGTATCGCTGATGTGTTTGTATTGTATAAAGAAATCCTGAATGTGAAAAAAAAAAAACATTTTGGGGAATGGAATTAATTTTCAGAGCCTTTTGGTTGAAATTATATGTGGTGTTTGATAAAGATGGTTTATATTCTATAAATGGCCCACGTGTCCTCCTCTTTTGTGCTTTTAGTTTGCGTAGTATTTCGAGAGAGAGAGAGAGAGAAAACTGTGCCATGAACTTCTTATGTTCAAACACATTACTGCACATTAATTACTTCATTGTGCACAGTATAATAACACGATAGCATTGAACTCCACTGACAAAATTATAGTTCACCATATCTGAAAATCGAACATCTCTGCAGCACAGAGGAATGATGCAGGTTTTGCAGCACCTGCTGCTGATAACTGTGATTGTGTATGTTTCAGTAATTGTAGGAATTTTCCATTTACATCACTAAATTGTCTGTGTGTGTGTCTGTCCTGTAATTGAAACTTGTGGGTTGGTTGTTCAAAGTGTGGCTTACACCTCTTTGTTTCTCTCCTTGCAGCAGGTGCAGTAAAACCCCTGTCATTCCAACGATGGTCATAGTTATGAAATTTTGTACCCTCTGAAAACAGGGACCACAGTCACAAACAAACTGTCCTAAATCCACTCTACAAACTGATTCTCATCTGTGTCTAATGCTGAAGACATTTACTATACATCTCCTATAAATGCTGAGTTGTTGAGTGTCTTATTGATGGATTGTTCCCCGATACACAATGGACATAAACAAAGTTCTAAATATTTCCAATTTAACATTTTATATTTGTTCATGAAGCTTTAACGTTACAATTGTCAATAGATCTCCAGATTTCTAGTCTTATCAGATTATACATTAAAATTGATATACTATAGTACATAGTGTATAATAGTGGGAGTATATCGAGTGGATTTAGGACATTCAGTGTTCACGAACCAGATGTTTTCACTGTATGGCTCTGGTGTGCGTCAGGTCAACGCTACACGCACACACACTTATTGTGTACGTGTGTGTATATGTGTGAAAGCCTTGGCATGATCGCCTGCTTGAATGTTTGCACTTTTGATGAATGTATTTGTTCATTCTAACGTGTTTCTGTTGCTTTTGAATGAGCACCTATGCACTTTATCTCCAGTTTCTCTTTTGTTTTTTTTTGTTTTTTGGTGATTGTTTGTCTCTATTACTGTGTACTTCTTACTGCATTCAGATGTCTGTGGTACTACCAAAACACATCACAGACTCTAACTTTATTTTGGATACAACAAATGAAAAGTTTGGTTCCCAAATATTGTATCAAAGTACAACGTCAAACACTTTTCATTGCTTGTTGTTTACTATTTCTGCCTTATAGAGGGTCCAAGGTATTGTAATATTGTTATTTTGGCCAATTATCTTTTCCTATATATATGTTTTTTAAGTCACTGTCACTTTCATCTGAATAATAAACATCTTACTTTGGAACCAAACTCTTCAAATATCGATGGATGAGTTCTTTTCAATGTGTCTTTGCTTTTATCCTCTCTGTAGTTCAGTTTAAATAGTTTTCACCAGATTTTTCATCCTATAATTGGTCGACCTGGGGGACTTTTTCATCTCAGAATACTTGTATAGATTGAGCTGCTTGTAACAACATTGTTTGCAGTTATTACCTGTGAGAAAACACACAAATGCGCCACAGAGGGAATGAAAGAGTCTGAGTCAGTGCTGATGGACAAATGGCGACATTAAGAACAGAGATGCTGCTGTACTGGTGTGGAGTGTGTAGAGAGCAATATTTAAGTGTTATTCTGTGTATTTCCTGGCACTGTTCAATTCCTGCACTGAGTGCGGTTCTACATGCCGGACTGTGACAGAAATCTGTGGAAAAATAAACAAACATATGACGCACCAAAGATCTGAGTTGTCTGTTTTTGTCATATTGGGTGTTTGCTATCAAGCAATCTTACTACACGGAGAAAATCATAGAAAATTAGTCTGCATAAATATTCCAATGTCAATTCAAAGTTTCCTTGGGTGAGTGGAACATCCATTGTTATTGTCGTCATCATAACATTTCTACACAGTGGGAAATTTTCCAAAATAAATTAATGCAAAAATAAAATGCTTTACATATATCTTCATAATGTGTTGAAAATTTAGAAATTAATCACAAAAACTCACAAAGAATGCACACTGATATATTTGGTATCCTTTATATTAGGTATTTATAAAAAAAGGGCCGTTCATTTTTAAAAAGGTTCTATAGGGAACTGAGAGTGATGTCATGTCATAATCTTACTTCTGTCTTCTAGGAAGACTTCTGCATATATTTTCTGAGAAAATAAAGGCATAATTTAGCTCTGCTTTCTAACAAAATAATTTACTTTTTTATTCTAAAAGCCAATAGAAGTCTGCTGCATTTCTGTGGTTGACTTTGACTGGCAAATACTATGTACACAAGTGCAAATTTAATAACTAGGTTCCTAAATTTAAATGTTTTCCACATGAGATTTTGTGTTGGATAAATTAGAATGTGTAGAAATAGGAAAAGCATACTGCTAAAATGAATGATGAAATATATAATCTAACGGATCTGTCATTTTTTGCTGTATGTGTTTTTTCTAATAAATCACACGTGTTATAATTTGTTATGTTATGATTTAATGCCCTTACTGGGAGCCCAGAGTGAACTCTGCACAGCACTGTCGCAATACGGTGTCTCGGTCTTTTCACCACACGGGCGACTATTTTGCGGCCATGTTTTGCTTTACCGTAAAGCAGAACGTGTGTGTTGGAGGAAGGTTAAAGTGACTCTTGCAGGAACACAAAAACACGGTGAGTGGAAACATCGTTCTGTATTTACTGATTTTAGCAATATGCTTTTGTAAAGGATGCAGCTCTTCCACTTTTAGTTGCCGTTTGAGAAAACATCTTAACGTTAGAACTTTGGAATACGAGAGCGGCCTGACGTCGGTTAGCGTTAGCAAGCGGTCATCGAAGAAGCCGACGGGACCAGAAAGCAACCAGACTGACAAAAACCAGGTCCGGGAATCATTCATATTAAATCAGTGCGTCAATATGTAACTACTTACACCGTAAGTATAGATACTTAACATTTACACTGCGGTATTTTGGTTCTGTTGGCCAGCTAAGTAGAGCTAGCCTGTTAGCAGTGTGAAGCTAACCTCCGTCTGTCAGCTGTATGTGAAGAAAGCAGAGAGAAGAGCTCGTAACATAAACACAACACGGAGTTAATCCAGCACAGACTGATTATTAGTCATGGATGATATCAACGGACACACTTAAATGTGTCTCTAATTCTCATCTTTAAGTGTGTAAATACCAAGATTTTTCCCCACCCGGCTGTATTATGTTGTTATGAAGAAGTAGAAGTTAGATTAGTTTACAGCCTGGTCACATGCTGGCTTTTGCATTATCCAATTTGTGATGAATCGATTGTGTGACATTTTAATCTGATTAAACATTTATCATGTGAATGAAGTGCCATTTAAGTAAATATGAAGGTAATCAGTTAAGTGTTATGATAGGATTGTGGATATATGTAATGGGCCTTGTCACTGTATTAATCCATAACAGTTGACCAGGTCGTGTTGAAAATACATTTAAAAATCTACCACATAGAGCAGGGGTGCAGGTTCAAATCTGACCTGCTCCCCTCTTTGCATCATGTAAGCCCTTCTCGCTGCCCTGACCTTCCTGTCAGACTCTACTGCAGCTATCATACTACAGCAGAAATGTCTAAAGTAAATTTAAAAAAGCCTGAATTTCTATTAATGCTATGGCATTTTTAATTTCCCATAAAAGTTCTGCATGTGTTTTGTATCGGTTTCCCCATATTCCCCATATTGATGTCGCTATGCTTTTCACCTTTAACAAAAATGAAATTTTAAAAAGATGGACCCATTGCGGACTCGTTCAGAGTTTAAGGGGTTGATTAAGTAGTGTATTATAATTAAACTACGCTCTGTGCTACATGGCCTGGCACTACCTGTGCCACACCTTGCACTAATTATGTACACTGTGTATTACTCTGGAACAAACATGCCGTATATATGCAGTGTATGATCATAGTTTCTAATTTTTAATGGCTGATGTTTTTCTTTTGATCTCTCCATTTGTCTATGCATCAAAAGGACACAGTCTAAAATCTTGATGGCGAAAATGAAATTCAGTGTTTCTTTCCTGTGAAGATTGACTTTCTCTCATGTAATTCTTTATAATGTAGTATCATGGCCTATCATAGCATAATAATCCTGTTAAATATATGGTGACCAAAACAACTGTCCCCATCCCTCAGCTTCTTTCGTTTGGTAGTTTGTCCTTGTCAATGTCTCTTCTCATTTCTCGTCCCCTTCACTCCATCAGCATCATGCCCTTTGTAGACCTGCAGTCACGGCTGGGCATCAGCCTGGACCACTGGCTGCTGCTGCAGAGCGGAGAGCAGCCCAACAAGCGGGCGGCACGCTGCCACGCCTTTGAGAAGGAGTGGATCGAATGTTCTGACGGCATCGGGCAGACTCGAGCCAAGAAAGAGTGCCAGATCGAGTTTGAGGATTTCTACGAGTGCATGCACAGGCAGAAGACGGTGAGTATTACATACTTTAGAACAACCTTTATTGTGTTTTGTACTTATACCCACCTTCCAAGTAGTTTTTATTTTAAATTTTATTAAATTTTAATGATCTTAATTAGCGGTTTCCTGATCCGTTCTGCAGATTCAGAATCAAGACATTTGAAGGTGTTGATTGTTGCTGTACCAAATGTCATGCTTGCCTGATTGTTTGTTGAAGCAGGCAAACAATCAAATGAACAGCCATCAGTCGGGATTATTGATATTTGCACTGACTTTGTACTTACTTTGTACTCACTTTTAATAATCAAATGGAAATAGTCTTTTTGTCACATCACATTCATACCCATATTGCTTCATTTTCGTTGACTTCTTAAACATCCAGCACTTTAAAAGACAGTACCACATCACTGGATGTAGGACAAAATTAGACAAATAAATCATCGGGTAAACGTGCCTCAGCCTGGTATATCTGATAATAACCACATAAGAATCAAACTGTCGCATTGTGTCCCAGAGTTTGTTGTCATGGAGTGACAGAATGTTGGAGAAAAATCACAGTTAAGCCATTTTTGAAAATCAAGCGTCAAGCTCATTCATTTCAAAATGAAAATAGTCAGCGTTGACACCACTGTGTGATTGTGTCTGTCTGTCCGTCAGCAGATAACAGATTGACAGATAGTCCGCCTGCTGCTCACTGTGAACGTGCTGCAGCTGGAGGAGCTCCAATCGTCTCCACTCGCTCTTTGACAGCATTGGGTTCTTTCCAAACATTGTGCAGATGAAGCAGAATGCAGAACTGCTGCTTCAGGAACTTGGAGGCCGTATACACTCGGTCATTTCTTGTGTCCTGTATCTGGATTGTGTCCAGATACAGGATAAGCTCAGGCCACAAAGCTTCCAAAGATTCTATTAGTCACACATGACAGACGGACTCTGGACCCGGAAAAATCGCCTTATTTGAGAAAACAAAGATTTCAACTTTCATTCAATATAATTTATTCCCTTTGCCACCCCTCCCCCTCTTCCTCCCTGTAGCACCAGAGGCTGTATACTATCCGTCAACAGCGTGACAAGATGATAAAGGAGGGGACCTACACGCCACCAACCTGCCACACTGGCAAGGCCAACCCGAGCCCATGAGGGAACATGGAACGGTCCACTGTCATGTCCTTGTGTATAGTAAATTAGATATCATAATTACCCTGTACAACTTTGCAAATAAATGTTATAAGTCACTACTACTCTTTTTTAAAGGCTTTTTAGCATATTAATTTTTTTATTTGATTTTTTTTTTTTTGTTAAATTGGCACTTTTTACATATTGTTGCTTTAATTTCACAAGGAGCTTTATTAAGATTGTAAACTTCTCCAAGCAGGGTCAATTAAAACGCTTCATTTGCTGTGAGGTAAAGTCACAATTGGAAACAGGTCTCTGAAACCCCATAAACTACCCATACGCCATAAAACACAACCATAAAATAAAGCCATAAAATGATATCACCACATTATATCATCAGAGCACCATATACGAAGCTGCCGGAGAATGGTGTGAAAACAGTTCCCATGAAATGGCTGCTAAACAAAAATCTAAACACTATAAAAATTATGACACCTTATTCACTGCCTTGTGTGTCTGGTCGTTTAAAACGCTTAATCAAGAATAATGTGAACTGTAGGGAGCAAAAAAATCACTCCAAATTTTCTTTCCAAGCCCAGTTTGATGCCATGAGTGAGCACATGCAGCAAGCCAAGACTTCTTTTATTTGACTTATATCCTCTTTGTACAGCTGCATTTAACGACGTGCAGTGAAGAATTTATTTATTTTATCCCAGATGAGGCAGCCGTGTAGCCTGGTGATCTTTGCCTTGGTTGTAAATATTAGTGAGAGGAGATGAACTGCCGATCTATTACCGTCTACTTTCCTAACCTACTGACCTAATTTCAATAATTCATGTCAATGGATTAGTCAGTAAACGCTCCCGAGGGACGGCTGGACCACTGTAATGAGAGATGGATGTGAATGATGCTCTTTGACATCCCTGATTCAATTACCACCATTTAAACGTGACTAATGGGAGTAGGAGGCTCCAAGACCAGCCACACGGGGGCGCTAAGAGCGTAACTAATGGAGGTGGAAAGGCTGCGTGGGCCTGATGTTACAAGTCACACTGCTTTTGCTCGGTTGTGAACAAATCTGTTTGACATTTCCTTTAAAATATGCAAATATCACATTAAAATCTGAGTTCGTACACATGGAAATATATTTGTCAGTAGAAATGTTTATTCTATCCCAGAAATCAATTCATCTTGTGACCCACCGGAGGGCTCATGCTTCTGTGAATGAGCACCCACACATATCCAGCTTCACTTTGATCTTTCTGATCACTCAGGATAAAAGCATGGCCTCAATGCCTGAGCTCTTAATTTCAGCCCCGGTGAAAATGAAAGCTCAGCGATGCTGCCAACAGCAGCAGCGTCAGTGGCCATTTTCATCAAATTGCAGCTAAAGTACAGCAGTTTGATGCAAAAACCTAAATGCTAATCAGTTGGCTTTCACTGTTTCATTCTTTCTTCTTGTGGACAATCAGAAACATCTGTTTGTCCACATATGAAGGAAAAGTTTATTTCCCATAAGTAGTGAGTCCTCTGTCATAGCACACTGGTGTATGTAAAAAAATACAGATATTATATGTGAATCTGTGGCTCACCCTCTCACAAGGTTTCCACTGGATAAATGACATCATGTCTCCGTCCACAGCTTTAATCAATTAGGCTGTTACACAAGCTAGAGTCACCATCACTGACCTGAATGTACGTCTTATCTTTACACAATGGTAACTGATGAGAATCCAATACGAGTAATCTCTCGTGAAACATCAGCTGTGGTAATGATGATCTTTGCTCTTGTTTGACCCCACAGTAGCCTGATGTTGATGTGGCCAGTCAGACCATTAGCTCCCATTTGATTAAAATGGCTACAGCCAGCCCAGTTAATCCTGAACTGTCGGCCAGAGTTTGTTTGCTTTCTCTCTGTCGGGGTGGATGGGCTGGGAGGGCGATCTACAGACAGAAAGCCACTGTGGATTATCCTGGACCCTCCACACCAGGACACGGTCATAATTCCTCTGACAGCAGCTCGACCCCACAGTAGACGGGGAATCAGTCTAAGAGAGGTTTAAGTCCCCAATATAAACCATAATCTAATACACTAATACAACTTATTTATCCATTTAAATCACGTTGCTCTGTAACTGCTATTCATGTTGTGCTGTTCTGCTTCATTTCTGACCGTGCAGGCTGCAACCCAAGCCTCCAAAAAACAGGATTGAATCCAGGCTATATTCCATTCAACAGCTAAATGGAGGTTAGTGTTGCTTATGATGCTGTTTAGGGTGAATTCAGTATGAAAATAGGCCTTATTAGAACAAGAATGCCAGTATTCACAATTTCAGACACTTACATGTAGGTTGCCACTCATTAAAATTCAAACCCTGAGCTCTCTGGGTCCTCAGTGGTTTGGGACCCCTGGTTCTGAGTCCTGTTAGTGTAGTCCAGGGTGTGTCAATCAATTACTGTTCCAGCTTTTCCCTCAGTTGCACCAGCTGTTTGAAGAGGAGCATGATGATGGTGGTGGTGGTGGTGCATGCCCGTGTGTGTGTGTGTGTGATGAAGGGTAGGATTATAAAATCCCAGATTAATACTAACCCATGTGATGTAAAGGCTGGACAGCACATATATTTGAGTGCTTCCACTCTAATAGTACAATGTGTATGTTTTAATGAAAAATGCCCTTCTATTGAGAACGCCCTCCTTCCCCCCCTTTTCTCCATGCATGTACGTGTGTGTGTGTGTTTGGTGGTGCTGCTGAGCCACCGATGACGCAGGAATCCACCCGAAATCCGAATTTCCGCGACACTTAACGCACTCAATAGACATGGGTTAAGCGTGGGAGCCGTGAAAAGTCTATTGAAGAGGGAAAGAGAGAGAGAGGGAGTGTGTGTGTGCGTGTGTGTGTGAGAGAGAGAGTGTGTTGGACCAAGCGAGGAGTGCTGGTGGGGGGTTGAAGGCGAGAAGACAAGAGGAAAAGGCAGAGAGAGAGAGAGAGGGAGAGAGAGAGGAGCAGCGGAGGAGGAGGACTAGGACAGCCATTACCACTCAGGATCACGCTGCCTGCTTTTTTCTTCCCCGACTGCGTTCGCGTTTTGGTGGAATCGGGGGAACATTTAGTCGAAAACCTCCGTCCAACCCTCCATTCAGCCCTCCATCCTCGCTCCAACACCCGGGGAAGAGGCGAGCGGACGCGAGCGGCGGGCGGCAGCATCCCCGGCCTCTCTCGCTCTGCGCTCGGATTCCAGGAGCGCTGCTGCCCGGTGAAGGTAAGAAGCTCCGGAGCTCTCGCACGCGCTCGGTCTGTTCCAGTGGTGTGTTATCAGAGCCGATCATCTGTATCATTTTTATATGTTATGTCTTATGAATCATTCAAATCCGCCCGTGGAAACCAATCAACAGTACGTGAGGCCCAAAAACGGACAGTGCAGCCACTAGATGCTGATTTGTGATTTTGATGCTCGTACACTGTGAGCCTTGTTGATCCCAGCCTGTAGCTGACTGACCCTCATCAGACCGGCACCCAGTCCGAACTGTCCCTTTTCTAGGTGACACTCACATTTTGCATACACAAGTGGATACATGTAATTATTTGCTTTGCAGTCCAGCTCAGTCCTGCACAGACAGCCCCTCTTCTCTCCCCATGTCTGATGTCCATTCATGCAAGCACATTCCCCTTCACATCAAACGCGCGCGCACACACACACACACACACACACACACACACAGATAGGCAGCATGTAAAACTGGTGACACAACTGCATCTAAACTCCATTTTACGAGCAGCGACACACAGGTTCCATCCATGGATCTGTGCATTTCCCACGGCTGATCACACCTAAAGGACGCCAGCAGCAGCACCTCCACCGGTGTTAGCAAAGGATGAATCCCCAAATCTGTCTGTGTGCACAGTGCAGTCAGAAGAGAGAGACACACAAAAAACATCCAAGACTCGAGGGCTCCCCTGCCGCTTTGTACCAGATGGTCCTCCCTCCGGCCTTCTGCTGAACCTTGAACTAGCAGGCTAACATTCGTCCATCCGTGTAGACATGTAGAGGACCGGAGTGAGACACAAACTGCAGATTCATATTGGATTAAGCGTGTTATACATTATTTCTTTCTCTCCTCCTCCCATTACTCCACTGCGGTGGACACAGACACGCCCCCCCTCCCGTTACTATAGGTTACAGTGGTGGAATGGATGGATGGATGTAATGGATGTGGTCTCCAGAAACAGACACAGTGTTCAGGGTCTATCTGTTATTTTGAATGCTCCACTGGCACCTACATCCCCCCTTTGTGTTTGTGTGTGTCTAGCCAACGGTCTGAATTGGTCTGGTCTCCCCTTGGCTGTTTGGTATGCGTAGAGTATCCTATCGTGTGTGTGTGTCCGTGTCAAAGAGGGAGAGGGAGAGATTGATTCCTGTCTTCACCTTGTCGTTTTTGTGAGGTTAACAGTAATGTACCAGAGCAGTAAATATCCACTTGTGTAGGTGTGTGTGTGTGTGTGCGTGACAGCCATATATTGACAAGTGATCACATTATTCTCGTTAAACCGGCATCTCCGACTCCGACTCTTCTACCTGCGTTTCCCTCTTATCCTTCACCTCCTCAGCCGTCTCACTTTCTCTCTTTCTTTGAAGAGTCCCTCCTTTATTTGCTGAGTGTCATGTTTCTCTCACTCATCATTAGATTGCATTTTCCTCCCCTGTGATGCTGTGTGTGAGCTACAGTAAGCTTGGTAAGTTGGGATGCATTTCTGCGTGTGTGTATTCATTTTTGTCCATGTGTTAATTAATGCTCGTGTCTTTGTGTGCGAGTGTATGCGTGTAGTGGTGTGTGTTTCATTCATTTCTTCTGTGTTACTCATCGTGACTGGGGGTTGGATGTTATGACGAGGACTCACCCACTCACTTTCTACACTCTTAACAAGTAATGAAATCAGTCTTGAGACATAAATGTGGCTTATAAATAGTGCACAAAAACAGTCGAGATTAGACGAGCTGTAGCCATAAGATGTGTGTTAGGGACATAATGTCTGTCTCAACTCGGTAGAGTAGCTGTGAATGGAGTAGAAAGTGCTGGAACGCTGGCCTGGAATGACACAAAGACTCAGACTGGCAGTTACAGCCGTTACTCTGCAAATGTCTGCTTTTTCTCTCCATCTTTCTCTCCTCTCTCACCCAGTTGCTTGGATTCCTCATTGCTACCAATAAGTCCCTGTCGTTGTTTTTGTCCTCTTGTTTTATTTCTCTCATTCTGATTCATGCCACACACACACACACACAAACACACACAGTTTGGGATAAGCTGTTGGAACAGTCTGTGTCCATGCAGGTTCTGGTTGTGAGTTATAAATCAGATCAGTCAAGCATCCAGCATCCCTGCATGACCCGTTGCTCGATGTCACAGGAAGTGACAGGAGCCAAGAACTCTGCAAGTGTGTGTGTGCGTGTTTATATGAAGTTGTGATCCAGCTTGGAGCCTCATGGACTGTGTGTTGTACTTTTCTTACTTTATTTTTACTTATCATCCAACAGAGTAAACAAGATTGTGCAGAGTGTGTTTCCACAATAATATAATAAATAATCAACAATAATCTCTATGATAATAATCTACTATGACCAAACGGAACCATTATGTGGTCTGTAAATCTAGGTGTATGCTTGTGTGTGTGTACTTGTGAGCAAACGTGTGAGAGGATGGCTCGATGAGCATGAACGGAGTAGGGGTCAGAGCAGACAGGAAGTGATCTCAGCCTGTGTCACTCTTCATCTCCAGTGTTTCCAGTTGTCCTGGTCTTTTTTCCTCCTCTTTTAAATACTCGTTTCTGTCCCTTCAAAGTTCTCTAATGATACAGCTTGGCTTTGAAGCTTCCATTCTGGGTCTATTTATACAAGCGCTAGTTGCAGTGGAACCAACTGAGTGTCAGCAAACAGCAGGGCAACTGAGTGATGTCACACACACACACACACACACACATGCACGCACGCAAAGAGTAAGACTTAAACTTTGCTCGTGAAACAGACACATGCACCCTCAGGCTCACACAGAAAGAGGAGAAACATGCACAAAGCCACACACCAGCAAACCGCAGAGAATTCTGGGAAGGCTTTAACCTCTTCCTAGCAGCGTTGCCGTGGAGACTGGGATTCAGGAAGTGGGGTTTGCCAGTGGTCTAGCCAGGGGCCGGCCTGGGGAGGAGAGGAGAGGAGAATTTTTGGCAATAGTATCACTGATGGAAATCCCAGTAAGGGACGGTATGGAGCAGCTTCACTGAACTCTTCCTACCCAGAAGCCTCCTGTGCTGCAGCCCCTCTGCTGTCTGCAGTTTAGTCTGCTGCCTCGGGCGCTGCACTAAGTTACATTGGCGGTTTGACTCCTGGCAGGCAGCAGAAGTCGGTCAGTAAGCACAACGCCCAGGTGTTGCAGAGTGGAAGACTTAGTGAAACACACACCGTGTCACTGTCTGTGCTATTATCCATACACTCTATCCATGTATTTATGACATCACTGTCTGTGTGACGTCACAAAAGTCTTTTCTGCAGAATGGGTCTGAAGCTTTAACGTTTGTGTCCGCACAGTAACTTAAAAAGCTGAAATCTGAAGCTCAATTTGAATGTTCTTTTTTTCTTTTTTCTTTGTTTTTATTAAATGTGAGAGGTTGCCATGGGTTTGTCCTTTTGTTATGTTTGGGGTAAATATATACAGATGATGTGCATTTAAATAAGTAAACATTTGGTCATAGCATTAGTGTAGAACTGACAGACTGAGGTTCGAATCCCAAACCACCTCGATACCCCCATACGGGGACGTTTGCGTACCAAGTGGTTCCACAGATGCTGCAGAAGCATTTCAAGAGTAATGCATTTAAATTCTGTTACGCTTGCTTTTACGTGGGAGTATCGTGATTTTACAGGAACATCAGATTGAATACTAATGTTTTAAACACTCGATGAAGTTTTATTTTGCAAAGACCAAACATACCAAGTAACAGGATGCATGCTGGGTAAATCTGTATGCAGTAAAACGATAACCAGCACACTGTAATAAAGACAAATGCAAGGGAGTCTTTAAACCGCCAGAGCTTTAATAAGTGAAGGTTACTGTAATGGTGATATTAAAAATGTATAATAAAAAATATAAGAAACGATGAAGATATTTTAAATCACAACTGCTTTAGAAACTATGAGATTTTTATGTGTTTTCTACATGGTGCACTGAATAATTCATGACTCATCTAAAATTTTAAAGTTCCTAAAGTGAACTCATTTTGTCAGTGTGTAGGATGTTACCTGCAGCTTAGATCCTGAAACATTCAACGTTTTAAAAGATAACGGGTGGAGTATTTTTTTAATGTACGCTGTACTGTGGTGAACTATTAAAATTGATTGAGGAAGAGCTGCTGAAGCTGGAAGATGCTCCAGGTGCAATGTAAGAGTGGAGATACTCTCAGAGGACAGAGGTGTGCTGAGTTTACAGCTATTGATCTCTGCTCTGATGGACAGATCACTTAAGGCTACACACACACACACGTGCACACACCTCACGGTCTCGTAAGCATTTATTAACAATTCTTTATGTTTTCTTTTCAGAATACATATTACAGACATGCCAACAAAACAGATTTTACTATGAGAAGCTCCAGCCGCAGCACGACCCCGACATGGATAAGCCGTGTAGATGATGGATGGATGGATGGATGGAAAAATGATCAAAAGAGCAAAGTGGGGGGAGAGAAAGACAAAGAGAGAAATTATGGAAAGACAGAGCAGAGTGAAATTTACGTGAAATGGAAGAAAGATTAAAAAAAAACAGACAGACTGTTGTTTAAAAATGGAAGCACCAGACGATCACTGAAATCTCATCTCCTCTCTCTCTGCCACTTCCTGTCTGTCTGTCCCTCTTTTCCCACACTGCCTCTGTCTCTCAGGTGATATCCATGATGAGCTCCATGGTACATTCATTCATTCGTTTGTGTGTGTAGTTTATCGTGATGACCAGTTTAACCCGGTTCTTTATTCTTCCCAGTTGTTGCTTGTGTTACCAAGGCAACTTTCTGTCATTACATCAATAGCTGAATCATTCATGACGTCCAGGTGATTACGCTGTATGCCAGTGCTGAATCATAGAATGTCTCTTTTTCTAACTCTCTTTCCTTTCTGTCCCCATCATCCCCTCTCTCTCTCTTCCCTCCATCATTCGTCCTCCCCCCTCCACAGCAATGGAGTCATCGGACGAGGACACACTGAGTGAGCGTTCCTGCATCAGTGAGCGGTCCTTTCGTAGCGAGCGCTCAGGGGGGTCGCTGTCCCCGTGCCCCTCAGGACCACAGGGGCCACCCGGAGACACGCTGCCATGGAACCTGTCCAAGCACGAGAGAAGGAAGAGGAAGAGCCAAGGTTCGGTGCTGGACCCGGCAGAGAGGGCGGTGGTCCGCGTGGCAGGTAAGAGAGAAACCAAGAGACTTTTTGTCCAAGTGAAGATGCAAACAAGAGGGAATCCTCTATATCTGAATCAAATCTGGATCAGAGCTAAACTGCACCCTTTTTGGTACTCTGGTGTACACGACTCTATTAGTAAAAGCAGAAAAATGGCCACAAATACTCGACCATGTCAATTGAGAAATGAGAGCGGCTTGATTCTAACGATTTTAAAAGTGGATTGTTGTGTGGTTTTTGAGTGTTTGCACGCTCCGGGACGTTTTTGTAATGCGTGATGTTGTCTTTTTTATATCACAAATTGTATGTCAATATTAGGTACTCGTCAGACATTTGATTACTGGTGGCTAGGTGGTTGCCGTAGTGGGGTGGTTGCTGGGATGTGATTGTAGTTGCTTTTTTGGTTTTAGAGTGCTTGTTTTGATTTTGAGAGAGGGTCTTAGTGTGCTGGCTGATTGATAAGTGGTTACTATGTTTGTTCATCTCATGATATTTAAATTATATCTGTATCTGATAGTTAAACTATGGATCCTCTCCATGCTGTGATTCAATGGACATCTGGAACTAATAATTCTGTCCACATATTCCTACTTTAGTTTTTTGTTACCTTTAAAAATGTTTTTCTCTCTCTCTTTTATTAACTCTCTCTCATGTAATGGAGGATGAGGGAGGAATGTAGTTTTTCCCGTTCTCAGCAGCACTGGAGGTTCCAATGTGCCAGTAAGGAGACACTAGTTACACACTCATAGCTTTTTGTCCTTCACTGGGGAAAATGAAGACTTATGTTCCAATAACAGTGCTGCACCTCTTATCACTATCATTTCCTCTCACACACCTCATCATTGTGCTGCGTTTACTATTTGAGGCTTTTATCACGTAAATGCATTTCCGTAGATGGATTGCTTGGCTGCAGCTTCCCTTATGCATTTGGCTAAACTTTTCCATAGTAGCTTGTAGTGAATGCTTCAGTCCGGCCTCCATCATTGGGATGTAGGACACACACTGTCAGTCCGTGGGTATCAGGCATCTGTGTGGATGTTTATAGGATTCACCCTCTGCAAAGCAAAACCAAAATAAAATAAAAAAGCTAAGAGTGAAATTCCAAACTGCTGCCACATTCTAATTTACGTTCACATCCTTCGCTCAATGCTCAACGCTGTCAGAAGTATTACACCATAGTAGAATGGACACACAGTGGCGCTAAAATGAAAAGAATAACATCTGTTTTGTGTGTAATGATCATGGAAATAAAGCTTTATTCATCAAATGGATTCAGCACCAATAAGGTGGTAAATGTGCTCTGAGTGAAAAGTGATGGGCTCGATTATGTGTGACAGGAAAATGATGGCAGGATCATAAAAGCCCTCTGTGGAGATGGGAGGGAGGATATAGGTCAGAACGCCAGAGAGATTTGTGCTGCTGTAAAAATGATGGGGTGTGTGTGTGTGAGAGAGATAGAGAGAGAAAGCACTATAGCTGTTAGCACGTGCACACGTATGAAGAAGAAGACAAGATCTGTCAACATGACCCCAGCCATTCATCTTACTGTCTGTGAGAGCGCTTAGCTGTCCCAAAATCTGCCCGTATGTCTGTAATCAATGGATCAATGAAGATGATCATTATCGCTTCCAGAGAGGCAGGACAGCACGTTAAAACTCCAAGAGTGTATTTTTGATTGAATTCAGTGTACTCAACGTACAACAAATGCAGAACTTAAATGTCAATAACGCCTTTGTGTGTCTGTGACTAAGATACCAAATATGTGGTGGAGGGAAAGCGAGATAGCGGGAGATTTATGGGGAATTGTGGGAAGGATATAAGAATGTGCATAGAAGAATGTTTATGTGTGCGATTAGTGGTTAGTGTGATTGATTTTGAAAGAGTGATGGAATGGATAAGAAGGAAAAAATGGGGAAAAAAACATAAGTGGTGAAAGAAACAGCTCATTGTGTACTTAATGTTTAAACTAAGGGAAAAATAAACAGAGAGAATAGCACTGAAAATAACTGTAAGTAGTTGGGGAGGAGCGAGAGAGAGATTTGGGCCTAAAACTCTCAACGGATGAATGAGTGATGGACTTTCCTGAAGACGTTGGAGACAAAGGGTGAGAGAGTGGGAGACGGTTAGGAGACATGAACTGAACAAGTGTGTGTTGCTGCCTGTGAGATGAAAATATGGAAGGTAAAATCGTGAATAAAATATGATTTTTGCAATCCTGAAAGGGAAACGCGGTGAGACAGCGCCTCAGGTGGGGCGGTTTCCCTCCTGGCAGAAATGTTCTGGGTGAGTCAGCGAGGCAGACTGGTTTGTGTGGAGCCTCTTTGTATCTGAAGGCAACAGGTAGCGTTGACTTTGTTGACATCACAAACATCTGATGAGTCTGAGCACAGTCGGCATTCTTCAGCGTAACGTTTCCTCTCCGTCTGTTGAAGTTTCGAACCAGGCTACGAGTTCAAGAATGCAAAACGTGACTGAATAAAAAGGGTTTCATTCCTTCTTTTGGACTCTGTGGTCACTGTGATGTAACCATGATGTGATACATAACGCAGGCTGATATCGCTCTGGGAACACCCAGAATTCCCTGGGCGTGGCCTCACATAAATGCTATCATCACGATCATATTTTACAGATGGATGTGTTTACAATGAGCTCGGTTCCATTCGAAAATGAATCGATTTGGCTGCTTCTTCCAGTAGGACAGAGGGTTTACGGTGCAGTCACAGTGTTCGCAGACTCCTTTCTTCTGGAGGAGCTCTGTAAATAAATAAATAGATTGAGGGGGCAAAAATTATGCTTCCTTACAGGCGAGAGGACCAGATTAGTCAGTGGAGCGAATAAAGACAGACGACTGTGTTATTCAGCCTCTCTGGACAGCTCAACCCAACAGCTCAGCATGAATGTCAATGAAAACCCCAACAGCAGTCGTTTATTCGCTCTGTGTGAATGAGGCTATTCAGTGTTTTCTTCGAAGAATTGTAACAATAAAACCGTTGGAGTGACATGTGGAAGTCTTAGGCAGATATGGATATGTTTGATGTGTAATCGTCCTTTGGAAAAGAGAGGAAAACACACACATGCACAAAAGACAAAGACTCTAAAGTCTAAAGAAAGCAGAAAAACCCATAATATCAGTGTGTTTGTTTGTGTACTGTGTGTGCATGTCTGGGGGCATGAGCAATGCTGCAGCGCTGATATTTTATGTAGGTGCACATCAGGACCCCAGATGTCTGTGCCTGCATGTAACATAGCTGCCCTCCACAGTGCCTGCTGCAGCTCTCTCTCCCTCTGCGTCCATTTCTACACAGGCAGCTGAATAGATGTCTTGGCCCGTTGCCGTGGTGACGTGGTCTCCTCCGTCTCTATGGTTATTACAGACGAGGAGAAGCAATGGCAGCCGGGGGGAGCAGGCAGGGGGGCCACGACTGACACAGGATATAAAAAGGAAGCAAAACAAATAAGAGAAACGGGAGAAGAGAGTGTTGGAATTTTAATTTGGAGGGTGAAAAGAGGGGAGAGTTTATAAAAGAAAAATGGAGAGAGAATGGGTGAATGACCAACTTGGTGTAAAAGGTAATGAAGGAGGAAAAGAGAAAGGTGGGGGGTGGGCAGAGTGCAGGAGTAACAAGGGGCAAGGTTCAAAGAGGAGGAGGAGGAGGGGTGGAGGAGAGAAATGATGAGTTCTATAAAAACAGGGGAGAAGGAGGTCATGCAGACGGCGGAGCAAAAGAAAGATGGAGAGAAATATGTGACAGTTGTATAATGGAAACGCAGAACAAATGACATCTTTAGAGAGAGACGGTGACATTATATGGTATGAAAACATAAATGTGTTGGTCTCGCTCTGGCAAAATCAAATTCACTAACTTCATTCAGGGCTTTCATCTATTTGTCACATTAACCTCTTCAACTCTGAGGGATAAGGTTTCATTTTAAATGTTCATAAAAACGTGGGTAATCTATACAAAATGATACCGTGATTGATTTTTTCTCTCTGAATTTTCTCCGATTTGTTAGGATGTTTAATTCCTTTTCTCCGTGGTATTACAAATGTAAAAAGGCCCCAAAAAGTCCATTAAATGAATTAGATGAGGCTTATTTCTGCTCAAATACCAAGAAAACGGATTAAATCCAAATGAATGATTTATTTGAACAGATTGTAGAGTTATAGCTTGTGGATGAATCATAATGAACTCTATGATGTCACCCTGTGTGTTTGTCTGTTCAACTGTCAACAGTACAATGATTGTCTGAGCGCTCCATGGAGTTAGCAGGCTGCAAGCGAGTCAGGCATGGACTTACCCATCTGCAATTGTCATGTTTTAACTTCATCATCAATTTAAACTAATTTGCTAATTTTCTAACTAACTCAAATAAACTCGGCCGTGTGATCTCAGTCACACACAACAGATTTGAGGTCTTGTGACCGCTGCACTAATCCAAATAGAAATGTAGGACAGGCTAATAGGATCACATTAGCTTCAGCTTCATTTTTGAACACTTTATGGATCGACATGCTGCCAAGACGACGACATTGATGCGTTGGCTACAGATGGGTCACGATGCGATCTTGTTTGAAAGCTGACGTGAAAGAGAATCGGAGCTCTGTTGATGCTTTTGGTCATGGCCACATGCTGAGGACTGAAAGTCCTGCTGACTCGGAGTGCATGCAGCTGTACTCTACATGCGTGTGGCACGTACACAAATGGACACACACGCACACACACATTCCTGAGATGATGAAAGAAAGATGAAAGGAAGGAAAGGATGAAATTAAGTAAGTCAGGGAGGTCATAGTTTACTTTGTATACTTATCACCACTAGATGGCGATACTGTGTTTGGGTTTCATGGAAAAGTGCTCAGGGAGCCTTTTCCAGATGAAGTTGGGGTCTTTGAATGGACCACATATTTTTAATCTTCATACCAGTAGTCTGATGAAACGTTCATGGTACAAGCTGCTATGTTTTCCTCATTATTTCATTTTGTCCTCTGTAGTATATAGTGTTTAAATATAAGGAGGTCTTGAGTGTGTGCGTTCATGTAGTGTGTGCAGCAAACTTCACGTATTCATTCGGTTTGGATGACGTCACACACAGAAAACAATGAAAATAAGGAAAGAGGAAATTAATCTCTGCGCAGAGTCGATCTTAGTGCTTAATTTTGGACACTTTGCACTTTTCTTCACTCCTTCCCTTGATGCAGGTACAAATAAAAAATTAGTTATCCATCCATCCATTTTCTAACTTACTCAACTCTGGTCAGAGTTGTGGTGGCAACAGGGCCAACAGAGCAGCCCAGATGTCCCATTCCCCAGCAACTTCCCCTAACATTCCCTGGGAGATCCCAAGTCGTTCCCAGACCATCTGAGGGATGTAATCCTTCCAGCATGTCCTGGGTCTGCCCCGGGGTCTCCTCCCAGTTGGACGGGCCCACTAATCTTCCAAAGGGAGATGTGCAGGCATCCTCAGCACCTCAACTGCATTTCTTTGCATACAGTCAACAAACACTACATAATCTATTGCTGGGCATGCTAATGTTTGCATGCCTTTATTATTTGTCTTCATTATATGCTTTCTGTTGGTGTTTGATTTATTTTGACCCAGATTTCTATTGCTGCAGCTTTAGTAGTTGGATGGCAGCACAATAATCAGGTGTCATGTCGCCTTCTCGTCGCGTGGGGGCGGTGTAGCCCAATTTTCCAATGGCTGCCATGTTGTCCTGGCTAGCCGGCACTTGAATTTCCTCTGGCAAAGCTTCCTGGCGTGGCCGGTAGAGAGGGATGGAAGACAGTGGCTGCTGGAAGAGCAGAGAAACCCGAGCACAGGAGGTAGAGACAGACGCGCAGGGGCACAGAAGCGACTGCAAAGCCTCGAAAAGAAGCGGCCATTACAGCTGGGAAGCACGCTGAGAGGTCAGGCGGCTCGTCCGGGATCCTCAGGACGCCGCCGACACAGGCTGAGAGAGGAAGCTCGAGCCCGGATACGGTTTCATCCCGAGCGTCGCTGGTTCGGGAGCGGAAAC